>WNNJ02003807.1:0-126635 GCA_012934845.2 Pomphorhynchus laevis
CAATTATTACTTCGGAATCTTTGAGTAACTATGATATAATGACATAGCATCTTATTTACTAACCACTGTTAGCATCTTTAAAAAATTATTGTAATTTTAAATAATAATTCTAAGAACAGTAAATAACAGTAATTAATAAAAGTGGGATAGCTACGTAATAAATAGCAAGCATTTTTGTTCTCATTGCACCTTCATACAAATCCCCGATTACTGACGGCGCTATGCACGAATAACTGGCTTCGCCAATGCCCACCATTCCACGGCAAAAGAAAAACCAAATTAAATGCTATAAAACAAAAAGCTACACAAAATTTAAAAACTATAATACCGATGGTCTTGCAAATGAGCCAAGTAATGTAAATGCAGACCAAATTGTGACTCCTAGAGCCATAAGTAATCTTCTGTTGTACCGATCGCCTAGATAACCGAATACGGGCGCAAGCAACATATATGTACATATAAATACTGTTGATATAAGTCCAGCACATGTGTTATTAATCTCAAAATAAGATTTTATATCACCGAGTAATCCTAGAAAATAGAAAATATTATAAAATCATTTATATAACAAATGAAAATTATAATAAATGATTAGTAAATTCATTTATATAATAATTTATAATTTTAAATATTATATAAAATATAGTGAAATGTGACTTAAAGATGTACTCTACGATTTTGTACAAAAAGCGTCGCAGTGTATCCTGTTATAATTTCGATACATTTTAGCACATTAAAGTCGATGTGATCAAAATGTTATGAACATTTTGTTTGATATTTTACTAACCACTTTTAGCATCTTTAAAAAATTATTGTAATTTTAAATAATAATTCTAAGAACAGTAAATAACAGTAATTAATAAAAGTAAAATTATTTAAATCTTTTACTGGCAATCGCCAGTAAACAATCAATAAATTATTGTAAATTTTATTTAAATAATAAAAAAACAGCAAAACAATTATGGCTTATCTTCTTCATATTATCATCTCATGAGAATTGATATTACCATATAATCAAATTAATAAACCCAGAAATTGAAAATGACGTCATTTAATATTCTTACAATAAGCTCAAACACTATCGAATTGGAAAGCTAGAGGCCGTAACTTTACATTTCACAACATTCTAATTTAGTTCATATATTCATCTAGATGTTTTCTACGTGCTGATAAAATTTAAGTTAACCAATTAATAAACAATTAATCGATAATTTAAAACTTTTGTTTTTCTATTAAACTTTTAATATAATTTTTTTCCTACTTTCAAAGAAAGAAGGAAAATTGTATTTTATATTTCGCTAATCTCTGTAAGCATCTTCAGAAAATTACAATTGTAATTTATTTTAGCCTAGTGAGGTTATTTATGGTGAATAAATTACCTCACTAGGTAGAGGTTGTTGCCGAATTGTCGCGGCACTCGTTGGATCCTTAATGGATACGGCATGTATAATGATGGTTTATGATATATTTCATAAAACATATATACAGATGATATATCCAATCAAATCAACCGAATTATTGTGCAGTATCTACCCAGCACATAGTGCATAGTATTTTAAATAGTTAATAATGATCCATTATTGATAAATAATTATTGGAGCTGGATCAAAGGAAGAAGGAAAATTTATTTGATATTTCACTAACCTCTGTTAAAAAAAGATTTTAACGTGGCAAAAGCGTGCCAGCGCACGCTTACATGACCACAACAAAACAAAACTGTAAATCAGGTGTCGAGAAGGTGTGAACGGAGGAGGTGTTTGAATGTGATAAAGGAGGGAGCGCGGCGGACGTCGAGAGGAAGTTGATTCCAGGCGAGTGAGGCGGCGACGAGGAAGGATCGGAGACCGTAGTTGTTGGAGTAATTAGGAACGTGGAGTAAGAGGGTATGACAGGAACGAAGCGATAGCGAGGTGGGGCGAGTATCGTCTAAGAAAGGAAGGTTGATGAACGATGGGGAGCCGACAGCGATGAGACGAAAAGTAACGAGAAGAAGGCGGAGTTTGATGCGGATGTGGATGGTGGGCCAGGAGAGTTGGGCAAAATATGTGGATATGTGGTCAAAGCGAAGGAGACGAAAGAGCGCTCGAACGGCGGTGTTGATTATTCGTTGTAGGAGGTAGGATGATGGATTTTGGAGAATTGGCGAAAAGGCTAAGGCAGTAATCGATTTTAGGGAAAAGAAGCGATGAAAGAAGAGACATACAAGAACGGAAGTCGATAAGGGGGCGGATGTCACGGAGAATTAAGTTAGATGAGCGGACCTTGTCACGGACGAAGGGTTTAAGGGAAAGGTGATCATCGAAATGGAAGCCTAAGAAAATGAGATTGTGGACTTTGGGGATGATTGATGAGGCAAAATATATAATGGTGGGAGATATGTTTGGTTTACAAGGGAGGATCCACATTATTTTGGACTTTTCGGGGTTTAGAACGAGATGGATATTGGAGAGACGTTTGTAGATAGAAGAAAGACAGTTGGAAGCAGAAATGGCAACTGTTAGCATCTTTAGTAATTTTATGAAGATGCTAACAGAGGTTAGTAAAATATTAAATATAATTTTCCTCCTTTCCTTGATCCAGCTCCAATAATTCTTTATTAAAAATACTTTTAAACAAACAACGTTTGTAGATTTCAAAACTTAGATTAAATGACTTTTATTTTAAGCAATTAATGTGTTTCACCGTAAAATGTTGATTCCATTTATGGAATTAAATTAAATGTTGCATTATATTTGATGTTAAAGAAGTTGAACATCAAGAGCGCTGCTTTGTAAATTTCCAGTGTCTATTTGTAATTGAAAATGTGTCATATAACTAAACTCTGTAAGCATCTTCAGAAAATTACAATTTCAACAAAAGTGTTTTAAGGATGAATAATATAAACGTTTTTATCACGTTTTCATGCCCATAAGAAGGAAAGTAAGAAGACCGAGTGATAAATTGAAAGCTTTGCCTGAAGGTTTAGTTCTCTCTTTACCACAATTGATCTGACGCAAAGAACCCATTACTGCGTTAGCTGCCCATATCCTTCTCTCAATCTTCTTATTACTCCTACCTTCACTCGAGAACAAGACGCCCAAGTACTTAAACTCTTCCACGTCGGATAAGGCTACTAATTCGTATCGACGATGCTACCTTGTTCCGACCAGAGCATAACAACACAGTTTGGTGGTAATAACCACCTCAGTTTGCCAATCACAAAGAAAATTTCCTGACTTTAGTGCTACTTTGAAGAGTCGTGTTATCGATTTAATACCTTCAACGTCAAGAATCTTTAAAATATCAGGTTGAATCTCATCAACTCCAGCAAATTCGTTATTACGAAGTTTGTGACCATATGTAATGACATCTGTCAATTTAATAGGGTATTCCATTAAGTTCGAAGATTCTTCTTCCCCAAGAGAATGCAAGTCATGTGTATAAAGGATACCTCTATAATGCTCTTTTCTTAACGACTATGTCTTCACTGTTACAATTGAAATTTTTGATGACGCAGCACGTTGCTTTTATCCTATCTATAAGCCACCAGCGCCAATCTATATTTCAGTATTGGTGAACATCATTAGTTACTGATCTAATACCTACATTCAAGTTCATGTTAGCTGATGATAAAATAGTCCTTTTAATAAAAAAATTCTGCTAATAAAATAGTTCTTATAATAGTCCTTCGATAGAATATACCTTATAATAAAATGGTCCTTTTTATGCTGGTTGACGAATAAAAATAGTAATATTTTACATTAAGTAATATAAAATAAAGTATAGAATATTTATATTTATTTAAAACTTTATATTTAGTAATATTTATAACATGATAAATGTTTGTTGACTTTAAGTGTTTAAAATAAGTTTCGTATATATCAGCACTTTATATCGGAATATCTACTACTTATAATCTACTTATTGAGTAGATTATAATAGATTATAATAGATTATTATAATAAATTATTATAATTGAGTAGATTATTGCAGCCCGGATGCACATTGATGCAGACTTGGCCATAACGATGCTTATTTTGGAACAATTTTTTTATCAGATCAATATAAGTGTGTAATCACATGCCCACACTTAGTGACGCAATACTTTTGATCGTCAAGTCCGCCGCCGGTCCAATAGCACCGTTTCCTGCGATGACAAAGGGTATGCATGATGATATTTCGTACTGGCACACTCTTTCCTCGTACTTTGCCCGCTTTCGTCTCTCGTGATATTGGAAAGGGGTGGTGTTTTTGGAAGCATTTGACTATTAGCATTCTACTATTATAATAGCATTCTACTAATAGCATTCTACTATTATTAGTAATAGTAGATTATAGTGTTAATCTACTATAATTGTGTATTATAATCGACTATCCTCTTGATAGTAAACTTCACAATATTTTTTACTCAATAGGTAAAATAAGTAATAAGAAAGTAAATAATAATAACTTTTATTGAACCCCGAAATGCTTTTGGGTGGGGGAATTTTAAACAGCAAATTAGAATTTGCTGTTTAATTAGGTTTTTAATATACACAAGTTTAAATTGCTTGAGAAGCATTCTGTGGTGCAATTCAGTATTGTCGATTCATTTCTTACTCAAAACACTTTTCTGATTTACTTCTCTTTATGACGAAAGTGCGAAATGAAAGCGATCAATCTCTCAGAAAATCATTTTTGAAAGATAATTACATTTTAACACAGAATCCAAAATTTTTTTATTTAAAGATAAACATCAACAATATATTACTATATATAACAATATATTTGTATAAAATAAATACAATATTTTATAAAGCAGTAATAACATTATTAATTTAAATTATATTCTAAATAATATAATATTATATTATGATTTTACGGTTATAATGCCAATTTAAGGTTTGTGAATGGACGTTCGTACATGGAAAAGATTTGCGATGCCATTCTTAATGCCAAGGAGCAAATATTTATTACTGATTGGTGGCTGAGTCCGGAAATTAGTCTTATTCGTTTCAAGGACGGTAATAAAGAAACATGGAGGCTGGATGAGTTACTTGCCAAGAAAGCAGTATATATCTAATTATAATTTATCTTGACGTTATAATTTGAAATCCAGATTTAAGATTCCTTAGTTAATAATTTTAATAAGATTTGACATTAACTATTCAGTATTATTTTTTGGTCAAGTAATATCGTAGGTGGTTAAATCTTATAATATATCGCTTAATAGCCTTTAAAAATCTGATCATTATGTTATAAAGTCATTGAAAATATTATTTAAATTACATTTAGTAATGTTTTTGCCATGATCACAATATTTTTACATCAAAATCAAATGTTATAAAATCATTTTGAATCAATATAACTTTGAAATGTAATAAGATGTGTACATAAAGTAATTAGTTAAATTTCTTATTTCTTTGTTAAGAAATATACTGAAATTTCTTAATAACTTTATAGGACATCAATTAAGATAATCGATTAAGTTCATCTTAATATCTATTAAGATGGACTATCTAACATCACGAAATTCATTAAAAAGAATATAAAGTAAATCATAGTTCAATTATTTTAAATACCAAAGCAACTATATAATTGGACACGTCGACTAGAATAAAAATTTGTGGTAAAACAAGATGATAAATCATCAATATAAAATTTAAATAAAATTAAAAAGGTATTTTATAGAATGGAGAACAATTTAAATAACCAGGAATAAAATAAACTAAAGCTTACCTTTGAACTTGGATTAACAAAATATCTAAATTTGTAAATTTGTACAAATATTTTTTATGAAACTTTTTTATAAACTTTTTTGTGCAAATAAAAATATCAAGCATTTTTATTTAAAAAAACTATAACATTTTTATACAGCATATGCTGTTTAAAACCGTTTTAACTTCAGCATTTAAAGTTACGTACCTTATCGTTTAATAATGTTTTAAATATGTCAAACTAAAGTATTGCTACTCCAGGTAATCAGTAAATAATTTGTAATTAATTGATGTATAAAAGCATTGCTTTTATACTGTAAATTAAAAATTTACTCTAAATTGAGTGATTTCTCATTCTATCCAGTTTATTTTCCTTGCGAGTTCACAAATACATTTTTAGTTTTTCTAGAAGTTACCAAGTTCTCTCCTTGGTAACTGTTTAATTATATTTTATTAACTTATAATTAATTATTCTAAAAATAATTGTTGTATGATTACGAAAATGATTACGAAATATTTATATACGGAATAATAATTTTTTAGTTAATGATATGCTCTTATTATTGAGCACATGCACAAAACGTTTTCCGTTGTAGCAGTTTCGCTTTAGGACGATCACGTGCGTATTTATGTTCTACTATTCAAGGAAGTTCGTTTTGCGCTAACCATTGATAGCCTTCACTCGAAAGTCGCTCTAAGATCTAGAAACCCTAAATTTATTAAAGTAAGTAATTTGAAATATATTTGTAATGTTAGATAATGATTTGCATAATTTATTAAAATTCGCAAATTTAATTCGACGATAATGCCGTTACAGCCTTTAAATATTGGTTATCTTACTACGTCTTATGATCTTGTTGCATAAAGTAAATTTTGCTAGACTTTATGCTGGGTCGTGATTTATACAATAAAATTAATATTTTTATTAAAAGTTAAATTTTCGATAGTTAACTGCTATCATCCACAGGACAGAATTATGAAAAGTTGACAACAAAATTAAAATATAATGTTGGTTCACGACGCTGCAAAACAAAACGTTCAAAATCCTTTCCAGAATTATAAAAATTTACTTTTACGCAATGATAAAAACACACAACAGTTAAAGGATTAGAATGTTTTAAGTCAAAAAATTTATACTCAGTCAACTTTATTAATCATAAAGTTGACTAAGTATATTAATCTTATTTATTAATATATATATTTATTAATAAATATAATATAATTATATAATTAAATTAATAAATTATATTTATAATATAATTTATATATATATTTTATAATATTTAATAATATTTTATAATTTATAATTTATATTATATTTATAATTAATAATTATATTTATAATATAATATATATTTATTAATCTTATTCAACTTTATTAATTCAAACTTAATTCGTATCTGCAAATAGACTTTTCAGTTTACTTAAATTAAAACATGAGCAAGTTTCATAACAATTCAATGATTATGAATTATTTTGATCCACATATTTAAAGTCAATTGAGTATTTAAGCGATCAGGTAAATTTTCAAATTGGCAAGATATTTTATCTAATATTAGAACCATAAGAGATAATATGATGCATTTAAATTTTTCGAAACTGAACATTGAGTCATAGAATGTCTGTAATTGACTCAGGAATCGCACTGTTTACAGAGCATCAGCAAAATGAACGGTAAACACTTATGAAAAAAATAATTTGATATTTCAACATCTTGGAGAGATGTTTATATTTCCAAACAATACATTGATCTCTAAAACCTAAACCTCAGATGCTTTATAAATCATCAATGTTGGCATTCATATCTCTATCTTGCTCAAATTTTTGGGCTATTTGTTTAAATTATTTACCGATTAATAGTATAGCATTCGATAACTTTAATTACAAATAAACAGCAACGTTTCAAAATTATACATTTAATATTTGTTATGAAATAAGTGTGACTTATCAAAGTTTCTTAGGTTATAAGACATCCTGATCATAATGCCGGTACTCTCTTATGGTCTCATCATGAAAAAAGTGTTGTAATCGATCAAACTATTGCGTTTGTTGGTGGTATTGATCTTTGTTTTGGCAGATGGGATGACAACGCTTACAGGTAACATATTTTAGTTGTATATTACTTTAATAAATTTTAAATCGCGCAAGGTTAGTCGATTTGGGTAATGAAAATGATCGTCATCTTTTGACCCCAAGTGAACTTGTAACTCCAAGTCTTGCTGATATGATGAGAGATGTATGATGGAGATTGTGGTAAATTTTCTAAATATGCAGTTTTTTAGCGTACAGGAAATAAGTTCGCTGAAACATTGTTGGCAACAGCTGTGGAGGCAGAGAAGCAGCCAGGAGTTCGTCATAAAGGTAGATCCTTAAGTATATATTGAAATTTACGTTGTATATACACGACGGAAGACAAAAATGCATGTAATTTGTTCTTGTGTGTTTTTTCGACAACGCGGTAGTTTCTTTTACACGGCTGGTGGAAGTCAAATATATGTTATCTAACTTATACAAATTACGATGCTATCAAATATTTGTTTTCGATTTATTGATCTAAATTGGCAATTTAATATAATAAATTATTTATTATATTATATATTATTAATTTAATAATAATTTATTAGTAACTTGCTAAAAACTTATTAATTTATGCTGATTTTAATTATTAATCTATTTATTTCTATTCAATGTTTTGTTTACAATTAATTATTAGAGAAATTGCAGATATTATAGCATATTATTATATGGCATATAATATAGCATATTATTTAAACATCTATTGGGCTTGTATTCAGATTTTTGATTGACTTAGCAAATTGATCAACGATTAACTTGTTAAGTCTACACATCGATAAACTGTCGACTTTTCGTTGATCGATAAGCACTTGTATTTTAGAAGAGGAATTCGTGTACATTTAGGAATAAGTTCTTCTAAATATTGGAATTATTTAGGAATTAAAAATTATTTGTATACACAAATGTATAGTGTATGCAATACAGATGTGTATTGCATACAATACATATTCACAGATTGAATAAATTTATAATTATTTTTTGTTCGTATTCAAGAGTTAATTGTTGTTACCTTGAATTTTTAATATTTCAATATTTAATTTTCTATTCACTAGAAGTTATTTTATTGTTTTATTAAGAAAATTCAAGTGGTTATAAAGATGAAACTTCAACAAAAGCACATTATCGAAACATGTGGCGTGAAGCTCGTCAGGTATTAATAATTGTTTAGATAGTTAATGAATTCGTTAAGGTTTTAAACTTGAAATTTTAAAATGCTTGAAATTTTAAAAGTTAAACTGCTTTAATTTAGAAAAGAAAATTATGTAAATATGCTTCTTATAAATAAATGTTAAATTATTTTTATCACTAAATGCATGGATGTAATATAATTTTTGTTTAATTTTAAAATAAATAATGAAATTTGTGGTATGAGCCAAACGACACTTTAATCGAAAATTTGATTAAATTGAATACGAAATATCTTCATCACGATTAAAACAATGGCCTAATATCCCTAATTTAAAATCATATATCGAAAGTTTTATAATTTATACAAATGTACTTTTGATATTCGTTTTAAATCCTCGTATTATTTGTCTCACATTTTATTTTTGCCAATAAAAATAAAATGATAAAATGATAAAAAATAAAAATGTTATCAAATGATGATTTTTTAATTCAACAAAATTTTATTTGATTGACAATATCTTCACCTTCTCTTATATTTTAACTTGTGATTCAAATGCTTACTGAATTCTTCTTAAAAATATTATCCACAATTCGTTAATTACAGAAAAATCTACTGATATTATTAAATGCACTTCCTTCGAAATTTTATCGTTTATTCTAATTTTACATTTTACCATTTGACATTTTAAAATTCTATAACTCAAATCTTCTGGAAATACAAACAAGTTATACGTACATTATAATAATTTGTGTAATTACATAGCATCCACATTAGCAACACAGTTCGCATCGAACCTGTGAGAATAAGGGATACAATTGATGTTGATTACCATCACTTTGAATTAATTCAATCCTTTGTAACAAATTAGTATTTCTTTTAATAGGAATGAGATTGATCATTTAAATTAGAAGAAAGATGGCAAAAACCAACGCAAAATTCATTGAATTGAATATTTCGATGCCTAGCTGGCATCATCTTCAGCAATTGTAAGAGTTTTAATAACCAAGACTTATTTTTAACGTTAAAAATAAGTCTTGGTTATTAAAACTCTTACAATTGCTGAAGATGATGCCAGCTAGGCATCGAAATATTCAATTCAATAAATTTTGCGTTGGTTTTTGCCATCTTTCTTCTAATTTAAATGTTATCACACCGTCGCAATCCTCATTCAAATTCAATTTAGATTGATTATTCTTTTATCATTAAAAATATTTTTAAATACCTTTAAAATTCAACTTATAGAGATCCCATAGGAGCTGTATTATAGAATTTTGCAAGTTATCGCCTAAGGAAACACAACAATCAAATATTCATTAGTATAATTAGTAACAATTAATTATAATTTAATTTGAATAAAAATTAATTAATAATTTAATTAAAGTCAAATTAAAATATGACTTTATGCTTAGAAAAAAGAGTATACTGATTCCATAAGTTTTGAGTTTTTGTATAAAAATTAATTAAATTACATTGCTCCATTAGTTTTGATGAGTTGATTTTAAAAGCTGAGTTTTTCTCGGAGCTAAACTTTATGATTGACTGTTGTCTTTGGGCAGTATTTTTGCATAAAAATCTCAGCCCATTCGGTTGTATAGCTAGCTCAATATATATTATAGCGAGCACTATATATATTTTTTTATAACAACGAGGAGGTTATGATTATCATAACCTCCACAAGGAGGTTATGCTAATCCCCTTGTGGAGGTTATCAAAACATCAAATTAAATTTATTATATTTGTACACTTGAAAGTGTCCCTGTAATACAATATTTCTATTAAAAGGAATTTAGTGCATGATGCATGGTTAAACCGCAATACGCACTGCCATGCACATAGATTATGCTAAATTCCCTCTGATGATTCAGATTAAGGGTAGTTCTGCTTTTCGAGTTTTAAACACTGTTTAAGCGTGTGTTAAGATGCCTATGGATGATTGTTAAAGTCACGGTACTGATGAGCTCCGTTATAGCGGTACGCGTATACCGTTGTTGAAGTTTGTCGTCACACATAGGATGACTGGGCATACGTAGTGACTTTGAATATTGCGAGAATAATTTGGTTTTATTTCTTTTTGATATAGATTTGATTAGTTATACTGGAACATAGAAGAAAATATTTGTCTTTATTTAAAAAATTTAATATTTCAATAGCTCCTGTTATCATTAGGATTAGCATAAAGATAAAAAATATCATTTTTAGCATTTATGCAAACGTCAAGCATTACTGTGCCTCGCATTCCTACTTGAAAATATCGAAAAATAAAGCATGCATACTGCACAAAATGGAATAACGCACAAAAGGAGGAAAAAACAAAATCATAAGAACAATTAATAAAAACATACGAATAAAATATTTAAAATAATGTAATAATAGAGTAATTAATTATAATTTAATCTAAACCAAAACAAAATCTTAGAACACGGAGAAACAAGTTGAAAAATTAAAAAATGTAATATTAAAATAATTTAATTTAAGGTTGAAATCAGATTTATCATTAAGCATTAAATTAGGTTATTTTTTAATAAAATACGCTTTTTGAATAATGCGAGATAAGAAGTTACTTTCAAATGATAAAATAGATGCATTTTCAATTAAATAATTTGATTCGTAAAACGTTTTTTGTAATATAGATTTATTTCTTTGCAGAACATTAGAAAGAAATCATATAATGCCTTAGAAGAAGATAGTGACGAAGAATTATACGATCCCGAGCAGGTCAAACGCACTCAAAGCGAAGTAATTATGCAAGATCGAATCTGGATTGGCAAGGATTACAGCAATTCGTATTTAAAAGATTTTGCTGATGTAAAGGATTACTATATAGGTACTTGATTTTTAAAATTGAATAAAAATTTATTTAGAAAAATATTTTTCATTTCGTTCCTAGATTTGCATTGTTAGCCTAATTACGTAATTATTCTAGAAGATTCAACTTTAATTTTCCTGATTTTATGTAATTAGATATAGTTTTAGAAGTATCAAAGATGATAAAGAGAAGTATTAATATCTTCACGTTTTATACGTTATTTAATTATGATTGTCCGAATGAGATTGATTAATAAATAATTATGAATGATAGAAAACATATTATGGCGCTTAGTCATTTTCTTGTTTTGTGAACGAAACATTTTATGATTTGACAAAATATGATTTTTGATTTAGATAGTCTTAATAGATCATGCGAACCTAGGATGCCGTGGCACGATGAAGCGTCAGTTGTACTTGGCGACGCTGCTCAAGATGTGGCTAGACACTTTATTCAAAGATGGAATCAAGCAAAGGTAACGAGGGTTTTAGTGACATTACACTGTTTTGTTCATTTATAACATTTTTAGATTGTTTACTATTTCTTTTCGACTAATAGTTTTTGTGATATTTCAAGACTTCAAAAAGCTTAAACCTTAAACATCTCTTTTAATTCTGTTATCGCTTTTTTCGGCTCTTTAAACTAAATTACTATATATATTGGTACATATTTTTATAAATTGTGAACTAAATACATCTCTTTGCTTTACTTGCATTAGCCATCCAATAAATTTAAACCATGAATAATCGAATGCAAGCACAATGCTAGACACGTGTTTTCGTTCCTATGTGACTCATCAGTATCGCGAGCATGGTCATTCTCCATAGCACATTAGCACATACTGCCGCAAGTATATTAATGTAGTTATCATTTAGTTAGAATTTGATAAGTAATCAAATGAAAATAACAATTATTTTCAAATATAATTCATTTTATTTACCTTTTATATAAAAATAATTTTGGGCTTTATCAAAATGAGCCAACCGGTGTTATATTTGAACCCCCCCATTATTGCAGATATCCGGAAAAGTTTTCTCTAATTTTATAGGCATAGAGTAGATAACTTTAAAGTTATTGAACTTAAAAGTTACCCATTAAGTGATTAATTTAAAACAGGCAAATTCAAAGAGATTAATTCAAAGCGATCACGGTAATAGGCATTTTCTAAACGGCAACAAAAAAATGAGCACTGAGGTCTGTTTATGCACATATTCTTTATATAACATATTATCTTTTTTAGATCTTTCAACTGCACATCCTACCAACTCTCACTTATTCAACGTATAGTCCCCACTTTTAAATTATATCATAGAATAATGATTAGGTACTCAATTCATATATCCAGAAAATTTTTCTCTAATTTTATAGACATGTCGTAGATATCTTTTAAGTTGTAAAACTTTAAAGTTATCAATTCAAAGCACTTTATTCAGAGTGAATAAAGTACTTTAATAAAGCAGTTTATTCGAAGTGCTTTATTCAAAGTTATCATCTAGTTAAAATTTGATTAGCAATCAAATTCTTATTCTCTTTACGTTTTACTGATTCACTTGTAGGGATAGCAGTGAATCAGTCCGGATATGCGGAATTAAACAACGGTCATGATTCTAAGTGGAATTTGTAATGTATTCAATGTAGTTGCCGATTGAAACTGGTTTTGACTAACGAAAAACAAAATCCATGTCACTTCTAGACGACCACTTCAGCATCGGAATGATAGAGTACTAAGCAACACTCATCAGTAGAATGAAGAACCCACTGGTTCCCGATTGAAACAGGCTTAGATCAACAAACTGCAGATTCCATATCACTTCTAGAAGACCAATTTAGCACCGAAGTGACCGAGAAACCGGAAACACTCATCAGTAAAATGAAGTAACCACTGGTAGTTTCGGTTAACTGTGTGACAGAAGAAGACATTTCTGACGCATTGCATCAACGTGTGAGGCTTTCGCTCTCAAACCAGAACATTTGATGTGCATACTATCTTTATCTGCTCAGCAGATGTTGCTGCTGACTGATCGCTTCACTCGTTAGATCCAAATATATATTCAGCATATAAACGTTGAGCCCGACTGTGAGGAATGAGACAACGGCCATGATTTCGAATGGAATTCGTTATGATTTTGATATAGTTGCCAATTGAAATAGGCTTTGATCAACTAATTGCAGGCACCATGTCACTTCTAGAAGAACACTTTAGCATCGAAATGATGGTGTACTCGGCAACACTCATCAATAGAATGGAGTACACACTGGTCGTTTTGGTTGCCTGTGTGATATTGTGAATGAAGGCGTTTTCGACACGTCGCTTAAACGTCTGAGGCTTTCGTTCTCGATCCAGAACATTTGCTGGGTCGATCATTCTTATTTACTCAGCATACGTTTTTGATTGTTTAACTGATTACATAGATTGAGGAAGCTCACTTGATATCAATCAGTACATTGTTGAGGGTCTCGGCGATAGTGTACCATTTCAAAATAATAACATTATATTTATAATTATATGCATTAATTTCTTGAACAATAAATTTTTATTTTAATCTAAATATCCAAATTGTGGATAGATTGTTCGTAATTACGCATGTCTAAGCTTCATCTAGGTGAAGCACCTCGCAGTTTCAACTCACATTTAATCGCCTAATAAGATTTAATTTTTGTAAATTACATTGAACTTAAACTACATTGAACTTACTTAATGAGATAACAATGGCATTCAAATTTTTTATAATTTGTTTATACTATTTGGGTGTTTCACGTGTTTATTCGTTTATTTATCGAATTATTTATTTATTCGTTTATTTATTTAATTTGAAATTAAGCATTATTTTTAATTTTATCAAAATTGAAAAAGTTTAATTTTTACACCTTCACGACACTCGTGATGAGCGCGAAATATATAGGATTGCTAGGAAAAGACACCAGAGGACACAGGACGGTGAAAATATTTACGGAATCAATGACGATAACGGTGTTTTGCTATGCGAAAAGCATAAAGTTCTGGTTAGATGGCGTGATCATTTCATGAAAATTTCAAACGAAGAGTTTGAACATCCACCGATTCCATATGTACCGCCTGTAAAAGAACCTGTTCGGCCCATAACAGTCATTGAAGTTGAGAACGCGTTGCAACAAATAAAGTGCAGAAAAGCGACAGGATCTGACGATCTCGCTGCCGAACTTTGGAAGTCCAAAAGTTGGAATTTTGCAGGATGACTAGCGCAATTATTTAATCAGATAGTCATGGAAAGACAAGCACCAGCCGATTGGAGTTGCAGCATAACAATACCCATTTGGAAACAAAAGGGAAACCCAGCTGACTGCGCAAACTACCGTCCAATCCGTCTCCTCTCGAGAGACGGATTTAATAATTTGTCTCTCAAGAATAATGAAAATATTAATGAAAATAAAAATATAATTAAAATATAATGAAAATATTCGAACACATAATCAATGCAAGGATTTGAAACATCATGGATTTGGCTATAAACCAATGTGGTGTCATCAAAGGTTTCGGTACTATTGACGCTATTCATGGAGTACGCCTTCTTGAGAAACATCGTTAAAAAACAAAAAGCCATCGGCATTGCATCTCTTGATTTCGAGAAGACTTTCGATCACGTCCCACACGAGGTTATCTGGTATGCGTTAAGTTGCTACAAAATACCAGAAGAGTTTGTTGAATGAATCACGTTGTTATATAAAAGACCGTCTAGTCGCGTGTGCACAGCAATTGGATGTTCAAGAGATTTCCCAATCACCGCAGCGGTCCATCAGGAATCGGCACTTTTACCAGTCCTATTCATTATCATTATGAACGCGATGACACACGACCTGAACAGACAGATACCTTGACTTGCTATAGGCGGACGACGTTATGATAGCGTTTGTTGACAAAAACGGTTTTCAGAACCAAGTTAAGGCATGGAGTACCCGGCTCAAGCAGTTTGGCCTACGCCTCAACGTCCGAAAAAACTAATATCTAACGACGGACACCGATTATGAACTTACGATCAAAATCGAGGAACAATACCTCATTCGGATGTCAACATTCAGATACCTTGGATCCGCTATTACAGTATACGGTAATCTTCATACTGAGGTTTCAACTCGAATAAACGCAGCATGGATGAATTCGTTGTCAGTGACCGGTGTCTTGTGCGATCCTAAGATTAAAGATCGCATAAAATCAAAAGTGTACAGAAAAGTAGTCAAACCCATCGCGATCTATTGGGCTGAATGCTGACCAATGACCAAACATGCAGAGCGTCGATTCGTAACGATGAAGGCCAATGTGTTAAGGTGGACTGCCGGGGTTACACGTGTAGATCATATTCAGAACAATTATCTCAGGGCAAAATTTGGTAAAGCGCCGATATGCTACAAGTTACGCGAAACTCGATTACGGTGGTACGGTCACGTTCTCCGCAGCTGATAAAGACACATTGGCAAGGATGGTGTTCGACCTCAAAGTGGAAGGACAGTGCCCGAGAGGAAGACTAAAGCAGCGTTGGATCGATACCATATGCCGTGATTTAGCGGACGTCGGCCTGCAACCGAGAGACGTTGCAGATCGCATTAAGTGGAAAAGGTATTCAAAAGTAGCGGACCCCGCCACCATACGGGGCAAACGCTGAAGAATAAGAAGAAGAGTAAAAGTTTAATTGTTATCCTAATTATTTTATTAAATAATTAAATATTTTATTTTATTTTCAATTATTTTATTCAAAATTGTAATTATCAAAAATAATCGAAATCGCATTTAATATAACTATATAATTATAGTTAATTATAATTCTATTTATTTCAATTTAATTATTTAAATTTAATTTTATTAAATTAAAATTATCCCTTATAAAATACGCAAGCCCGTGAATATGTCAAAATAAGGTGGAAATATGATTCCTTGGTCGTCAGGTAGAATGGTACTGTGAAACTACACTTGTGTGGATACCACGTCACCAAGCAACCTTAGCAGTTCGGTATATAGCACGGGTGGTGTGGCAAAGAACGCCGAAACTAAGAAAGTGCACAAATATGCTAACATTGACAGCCGCCAATATATTTTCATACCAGTGGCAGTTGAAAGCACAGGAGCGATCGGGCCAGTATCTCTCACGTTCCTTCATGAACTCGGCACACGATTAATCCGCGCAACTTCCGAACTCCAAGCCCGTGCTTTCCTGTTCCAACGGATTAGCGTAGCCGTTCAGCGGGGAAATACAGCATGCATAATGGAGAGCATGAGAGGAGGATGGTCGTCAATGCTGCTTCCGTGATGGGTAGTAGAAGATATTTCCGTATTTACGTCGGCCCGGCATGAAGTTATCAAGACAGCACGACAAATGCTGGAAATTTATTCTCAGTATAATAAAATTAAAATTATCCTTTATTTATAAAATACGCAAGCCCGTGAGTATGTTAAAATAAGCAAAATAACTATTATTTAAATGTTGAGCTTAATTATTTAAATATTAACTATCTATGTTAATAAAATATTCATTTAGCATATATGTGAATGTATTTCATTAACGATAAAATAAAAAATTAATACGGAATTAAATTATAAACTTATTCAAATAATTTGAATATTCTAAATTAATAATAATTTTAAATACATTTTGCCATTCACACATGGTCATAAAAGTTACTTTATTCAAAGTGTATTATTTATCATAAACTGATATTTATTAATGAAATCGTAATAAAAAATATATTATTTTTTATTTTGGTATTGTTTTTCAATATTAGTTCAGTGCGGACTAATTGTCCTTTGACATTTGCACATTATTATCATCCGCTCAACCGCTTCCTTTCCATCCTTCAAACATAATCTCCGCTATGATTTGTACCTTAATAATTGATTTCAATTATTCTAACTCTTTAAAACTATCCCAACGCTCCCACACATCAACATCAACATATTGACATTGTTCACACTTTTGTTATATTATTAAATAATAATATTATTAAATAATATTATCTCGAATGTCAGGGAGCATAGCTTAGAAGGCACCTTCACAAATTACAAAAAAAAGAAAGTAGAACAATAAAAATGAAATGATAAATGACAAAAACTTCAGAGACTTTTGAGACGCCATGAACACACGTCTATTTACGTTTCACTACCTCAAGCGGTAGGCTATTCCAAGCAGGTACTACTCTTACAGAAAATATACGTGACGTTTATTCTCCATTTTCTACGTCTTAGCATGAATGGATGTCCACGTAATCTTGAGTCTTAGCGAATTCGGAGTAGGCGCCGTATTGGATCACTATCATTATGTATTGCACACTAAATTGTTTGAGGTCATTTAGTGCCCTGAGTGAGGATAATAACCGCATATTAAGACGTCTTAATCGCTCTTCATCGGTTATATTATAGAGGGTCAAAACCTGTTTAGACGAACGTCTTAATACCTGTTCAATTCGTTGCTCTTCCCCTTTACTATCGGGATAGGATACTAAAAATCCTATGGATCATCACTGAATTGTGGTAGCTTTAACACATATAGCCTTGGTATGTTTCTTAGTAGTAAGATTATCAGGCACCACAACTCCCAAATTGCTATATTCACTAACGAATAGAATGATTTGTGAGTCAATCAAATATGCAGTTTACGGAAATTTGTTGCCTATATAATACATATCGCTATATATTATTATTTAAATGTTGCTCGTTATATCAATCTTAAGAGATAAATGTGAAAAATATTTTTTAGATATTTTTAAATATTTAATATTTAAATTTAATATTAAATTTAATATTTAATATCAACATTTAAATTTAATATTATTTAATATTTTTTAATATATTTTTTACAGAGAGAAAAACACAGGGATAATTCAAATTATCCTTATCTGTTACCAAAATCCTACCCAAGCGATCCACCAAACGATCATGCATTTGAATCTATCTACAATGCTAACGTTCAAGTATACATCTGATAGTAAATAATAAATTGAAGATTTATTTTTTCATAATTTAGGTACTTAGATCTGTTGGATCGTGGTCTGCAGGAGTAACAATAGTTGAATCATCAATCATGAATGCATGTTGTCATCTTATTGAGTCTGCTAAGCATTATGTGTTAATTGAAGTAAGTTTATTTATTTGAACGCTTAATTAATAAATTATACGTTAATTAATAAAATATTAATATAAATTAATATATAAATTAATATTATAAATTAATTCATAATCTGATAATTAAATGATAAAAAATAATTGAATAAAACAATCTATAAGAAGTAATTAATAATCAACAATTTATGATTAATGAAATTAATTTTTAATAAATGACAAAATATGTCGGTTGCTTGACACTGATTTCTTCAATACTTTAGTTATTTGATAGATAAGAACGTTTAATTGTTTAAGTAAATTAATTATTTTTACATTCGAACATCAATTTATTGCAATTTTTCTAGAACCAGTTTTTTATTACATCAACACTATCTACAGATGTTGTGAAGAATGGGATAGGAAAAGCAATCTATGAAAGAATCGCTCGAGCATTCAGGTAAATTATCATTAAACAGTAATTTTAGCATTTTTTTTATTAATTTCGAATTTAAATTCGAAATTGATTAATTACGAATTCAATTAATTAATTCAATTCATGGAACCAAATTAATAATGAAATTAAAAAATCAAATTAAATAATGAAATTTTAAGAATTGCAAAAATATGTAATGTATATGAAATATATGTTTCGATACATTGATGATATATGTGTATTTAATTCTAATAATTTTTATTCAATTAGTGAGCGCATTTATCCAGAAAGCCTTATTCTTAACAAAACCAATTATTAATGATAAAGAAGGTGTATATCTAGATATGAACATTAAATTAACATTAACTAAAACTACTATTAATTTATATCGTAAAGATGACATATTTTAATTTACAATAAACATGTTTTTGCATGAGCATTCATGCATACCATATAATATAAAATATAATACATTAAATAATGAAATTTTAAGAATTGCAACAATATGTAATGATATTGGCTTTCTTCAAAATCATTTAAATAATTTAATAGATACATATTTTAAACTAGGTTACTATAAAAATAACATCAAGCAGAAAATAGTAAAATATAAAAAAAAACAATAATATTAAAAATAAATTTAAAATCATTAGCGGAAATTTTTTATGGATGGATAATTAATAATATACATTGTATTAGAATAAGATACTAGATAGTTTTATCAGAGGAAATACATCATAAGCATGTATTTTAATGGATGCATATTTTAAACTAAGTTACTATAAAAATAACATCAAGCAGAAAATAGTAAAATATATAAATCAACACAATAATATTAAAAATAATTGAAATAATATTAAAATAATTGTTAATTTAAAATCATTCGTTAGCATAACAATTCCTCCTGATGACCTCTAATCCTTATTCTGATACATCGTCTATTATTTATTAGTCAATTTATAAAAATTAACTTTTATTTCAAATTTCAATTTTTTTATTTTAACTTGATTTAAATTATAAAAAATCTTATATTAAATATAATATAATATATTAAATACTTAAACTCAGTAAGTATTTATTATTTAATTATTAAATTTTGATTTAGCATTATTATGTTTTGTTTATTTTATAATTATATTGAATATGTAGACTCAGTTAGCTGAATTGATTTATATGATGACTAATATGTTAGAATGTCATTAATGTTATACTGTTATGAATGTTATACATTTCATATATTATATAATAATATAATAATAACGAGATAAACTACATATTTACATAAATATGTAGTTAATAATTATTATTAATTACATATTACATTCATAATTATTTACATAAACTACATATTACATATTTACATATATTATTTAAAAAATATTATCTCATATAAAATTTATTATGTGATATGAAATATGGATTACATAATATGGATTAAGAACAATAATGCCTTTCTTGTTATGATAAAATTATAACAAGAAAAGGCATTAATATAATAACTTTCATTTTATTATGAAAATTCATTCATAAGTTATGAATGCATTTAGGAGCAATAAGTAATATGAATTCATTTAGGAGCATAAGAAGCAATTTAGTTCATAAATTGCTTTCTGGTATATCTCATTTTCATTAATATTTGTAACTCATCTTCATTATCATTCATTAATATTAATTTTATAGTATTTTTTAATCTTAAATTTTTAATTTTATTACAATTTTTATAAATTTACTAAATCTACAATAATTTTGTATTATTTATCGAATGATTAATTATCAAAATCGTTCAATTTTGATTTATTTTAATTAGGAATTATTTATAGCTACTATTATTGTATCACTATTTTAGTTCTAATGAATCATTTAAAATCTATGTAATACTACCAATGTTGCCTGGATTTGATTCTAAACAGGCCATACAAGCAATTCAGCATTTTACCATGCGCTCAATTTCCGTCGGGGAAAATAGTATATTCGAAAAGCTACGGAACGAAGGTATTAATTTATTAATTACTTTTGTAATTAGCAAAACATTTAGGTGGTGTTCAAAATCCATCCGACTATATTAGTTTCTTTGCAATGAGAAATTGGGATATTCTGATGGGCAAATTGGTGGGTATTTTTAATTATGCAAAAATACTGATTATCATTAATGTTCATTAATTTTATATTGTTTACATATCGTTCAAATTTGTGCATAATTTATTGTTATGTACCGTAAATATTAATTTACTTAGGCAAATAATTAAATGTTCATGTATCTGTGAAACCAAATCATATTTGCCTTTCTCTAATTATGTCACATTATGCAATTGCCTTTCTCTATTATTTCTAATTATGTCACATTATGTAATATTGTTTAAAAATAATTGATGATGATTCATTTTTTTAACTTTTGAGCAGGATCAATTAAAAACAAATTTATTTTTATATTTCGCCATTTGCTGCTAGAATCATTAGAAACAGAACGTTTCTGGGGATGTTCCTAATGATTTTTTAGTTGTGTTGGATACTTGGTATCTATTGATGGTAGCAGTAGTCAGCGAAATATAAAAATAACAAGTGTTATATTAATCCTGCTTTAAAATGCAGAAAATATCATTATATTTATGCACGCTAGTCTTTTAAAAGTGCAATTCATATCAAACCAACTATTTTTATTATTTGGTCACAGATCAAATAAGTATATATAAGTATCTACTTATTTTTTATTTTATATTTATAAAGTAATTTATCAAAATATTAGGAAAATAATACATAGGAATTAATTCAGAGTATTTAATATAAGATATTAAATACTTTAAGATATTATAAAATAATATCTTAAAGAAGCTAATTATGAAAAATTTATAAAGCATTTATTAATAAAGCATTTATTAATATTTACTATGACAAAATATAGATATTAAAATATTGATATAAAATATTAATATTTTATTGTTTTGTATAAATTATAAATCAATTCAGCTAACTGAGTCTACATATTCAATATAATTATAAAATAAACAAAACATAATAATGCTAAATCAAAATTTAATAATTAAATAATCAAATAAATAATTGTTAGATCTGAAGAAACTAGAAAAACGTTACTCTATTACAAATGTTTGTTTCATTTATATATTTTTAATATATTTATATTATTATAATATTTTTATAATATAAATATATTAATAATATATATATATTATATTAATTATATGTTATATTAATTATTATAATTAAATATGATCTTAATGATAGTATTTTATAAAACGTTGCATATTTGCAGGTAACAGAAGTGATATATGTTCACTCTAAATTGATGATTTCGGATGACACTCGAGCAATAGTTGGATCAGCCAACATTAATGATCGAAGCCTTCTTGGACCACGGGACAGCGAATTGGCTCTAATAATTGAAGACAGTGAATTTAATGAAGGAAGAATGAATGGAAATATCGTGAAAGTGGGCAAAATGTGCTCATCATGGCGCAAGGCCATATTTTCCGAAGCCCTTCATTCGGATTCCTTCCCGGATTTAGATATTGAGGATCCGGCTTGCGATAGCTTCTTTAGCGAGTTCAAAAGAATCGCAAAGAAAAATACAGATACATATGTTGAGGTATGTCGTTATTTGATGTTTTATTAAGTTAGATATTTGTATTGTATATTTTCTTTTGTGAGATTCAAAGACATAAGCATTGCGCTACAGCAATTTTGTCGTATGCAGGTTGTCGTATGCTGATTTATTTTATAAGAGATAAAACTGATTTTCTATTATAATTTCATAGTGAAATAATGTTGTTACTGATATAAACAGTGAATTTAAATTAATTTTACTGATGATATTTTAGATTATCTTCCCGTTTATACATGACATTTTAACTGACACAAAAATATGTAATAAGTTCAGTTTTGTTTAAACAGCCAACCAAAAAGTGTTTAAAAGGTTTACACATGCAACTATTTAGTTAATACCTTTTTTGTCCTTTGAAATTTTTTTACAGACCTTTTCATTATTATTGGCGCTATATTGCATTATTATTGGCGACGTCTTGCATTATTATTGGCGTTACTTGCATTAGCATTGGCGCCGTCTTGCATTATTAGTTACCCTTTATAATGAATTTATGTGCTGAAGATATAAATCCATAAAATGAGACAGATGAGACATCAGTTGAAGTGATAAGCACAATCAACCACGGAAGAAATACTAAGCTGCCTTTTTCAAAAAGTATAATAAGGTTCATTTTGAACCTGAAAGCAAGTCGGTATCTTTCAAGGATTCGTTAACCATTTTGAAAATATCATCAAGGTATTTGAATAGACTTTACAAAAGATATCTTTAAGGGAGTTCAATGTATTGACCAGAATTGGGTGAAATTATTGAACCCCCATAAATATATCTATTGTAAAGTCTATTCAGAGACCCTGGCGATATTTTCAAAATGGGTAACTGTCATGAACTGATATAATAGTGGTTAGATAACTACTGTAACAACGAAGAGAATTAAGGAGAAAACATTGTGGTTGAACAGAACACAAATAATTCAAGAGAAGACAAAATTGGTGCTGGAGAGCAAGATTATAATGTTATAACAAACGGATGTATTTACAGAAGACCACAGTTGCCGTATGAAGAATACAGTCCCTCTATTCGTTGGTAGGGAGATGTCATTAACTGATATAATAGTGTTTTGATAACTATTATAACACCGCTCGCAAAAACTCCAGTATTCATTAGAGAGAACCTGCCGGAAGGGATCAGAGGGATTGGGAAGGTGTAGCATTTTTGCGAGGACCTTGAGTTGCTGGGTTATGTATAAGATAGTCGTTCTTGGCTCTGCGAAGTGCTGCATTAATCTAACGACCAGTTCCATCGTTGAAGTCACCGAGTAATATGTCGTAGCCGCTATCTAAAATTCTGTCCAGGAGGTCATAGTCCTTGTGAATTTCACCTGGCCGTATGTAGAAATTGGCTATGCCGATAGCTATTGTATTCGTAGAAGACCGCAGTTGCCGTAAAAGATTACAGTTCTACTATTCGTTGGTAGAGAGATGTCATTAACTGATATAATAGTGTTTTGATAACTATTGTAACACTGCTCACGATGCTTGAGTACGCGGCATTTTTTGACTGTTTTACTATAAGTATCGCTGCTTGCATGTTAGCTGCTTGTTAATGGTATTCTAAAATACACTTTAAAAACTGCTTTCAAAATAAATAGTTGATTGCTTGTGGTGCAGTGTCAACAACTACTAAAAGTTAGACTGGAAAAGGATTTTGATTTACTTACGTTTATTCCTTAAATCGAATGAGTGGTGTCGGTGCTACAAGCGATTTGCAAAATTTAGTAAAATCTAAGCAAACGCTCAATAATCTTATGGAACAGACGTAAGTAATAAGTGTCTTTTGTCTGCACCTAAGTAGCGAAATAATATACAAAATTCCTCAACGATAATTTATCGGACAAACGAACATTTACGTATAAGCCTATCAAAGCATCAATTAAAATTACTATCATTCTGCCGGACTTAAACGACCTAGATATGAAGGGACTAGAAAAACGTTACTCTATTACTAATGTTTGCTTCATGATGGGTAAAGGAGACAACTCCTTACTCATTGCTTTCGATAACACACTCGAAGCGAGTGCATCGATTATGTAGAACTCGACTTGCAACCCATTCTGGGGTTACAATTTAAAATTCACTCATATTACTTCTGATAATCTAATGTGCCATCACTGCAGCCAGTGCTCTGCTGTGGCACTGGGGGTTCGAACTGCAAACAGTCTCGATCATGTATAGTATGTGCGTCCAAAGAATGCTCTTTGCAGCATCCAACGTAGTTGGATGCTGCAAAGAGCATCCTTATTATATATTTCAATGTTCGTAATTAGAATTGGTTTCTGGAATTTCATTCAATCGTTGGTTATTCTGATACATATGTAAAAGGTAAATGTAGATCCTACTTTTACGTAGTCTTATTTTATGTATCAATTCCTTCGAATCATTGAACGAAATTACATTTCGTTTAATGATTAAAACATTCATATGAAACAGGATTCTGATAACAAAGCAGATAACTATGGAACTGCTATGTTATTAGATAAATCTGATAACATAGAAATTCTGTTTGATACCTCTAATAATACATTTCTCATTAATAAATTCATAAAAATTATTATTATTTAAATCTCACTTTATATAAATGTAAATAATATAATATCTTAGGATTAAAATATTTATTATATGATATTTAAAAAATTGATATATTGTAACAAAATATGATTTATGATAAACTATAATATATGATATTTTAAATTTATACGAAGAATATAGATTTCAATTTATTCGATAAATTTTGATTTTTCAATTTCAAATTATTCAATTCATATATAAAATATAGTAGACTCAGTTAACTGGTCTAATTATTAAAAAATAAATAAAATTTGTTCAAATTAAAAAAATTATTGATAGCATTAATTGAATAAAATTATTTAATAAAAATATAATTTAATTAAATTATTCAATTCAATTTTTCAATTTATTCAAATTGTTCAATTTATATAAAGAATATAGTAGACTCAGGTTACTGATCTAATTATTAAAAATTTAATATAATTTTTATTTACTTAAAATTATTATTGCTTTGAAAATTTTATCTGCAATTCTTCCGAATATAGAAAAAAAATAGTTATACAAAATGAGATATTTAAAATATTAAAAATTTTATCTTAATGTTATAAGGATTTTTAAAAGCTTTAAATATAAGATGATTGAAATTACATCATTTTTAAATAAACTTTATTAAACAATGAAAAATTAGGAAACGTTAAATATCAGAACTAATCTATCAGACCTAATATTTAATAAATTACGTGCCAACATGTTTACTTACTTCACTGCACTATTAACTAAACATTGTACCATATACTTAACATGGAAACATATTGACTAATTCAACAACATTTTCTTTACGTGATGACCACTTTGTAACTTGTGTATGCATATATTTATTTTAACAAAGTATAGAAAGTAATATTATTACAGTTGATATGTATGTTGAATAGAATTTTAAGTGAAGCTATTTCTGAATAGGTATTTGGATGCATTCCTAATGACCACATTCGCACATTTGCACAATTGAAAGAATGGCAAACCAGATCGTTCTTGGCAAATACAAATCCAAATGATGTAATTAACTTGTTGCTAAGCTGCGAATATCTATATTATTAATTTAGGCTTTATCAGTATTACGTAAAAATATACAAGGTTACATCGTCGAACTTCCACTTTACTTTCTTTTTGAAGAAGATTACTACCCTCTCACAAAAACAAGAGAAGGTCTTGCACCTTATATTATGTGGACTTGACAATTGAATTTATGAAATTCGTGTCAATATATTTTTATTATTAATATTTGTATGCATTCATTAGTTTAATAAATTTTTTGCTTTCATTTACATTCAAATAAATCGCTTAAAATGTTTGTTTCTTTATTAAAATTTCGTTTCATTTGACTCCAATTAATAATTGGAATGGACTCATATATTTGTGATGCCAATGAATATTATGATGCACTATCTGCAAGTATTGGTCTAGTTGTTCATTTTGAGAAGGCATCGTTTGCGATTAGATGAAGATATCGGTTACTTTAAGATGTAAAAGTTAATCAGATCAAAGGCTGAGTTAGTTATTATATATATTGCCTAAGATTTCGCGGCGTTACGGCTTCGTCAGTAATTCATCTAAAACGTGGAACACATATAAACACCGTCATAAATATATTTACTATTAATAACATAATTAATATTTATCAATGCATCGAATCAAGCCAGCCCACCGCCTCGTCTTTATATTTTGGTAAATAAAATGTTACGAGTTATTTTACTGAATTCGAGATTTTTTGCTTGTGTACCAACATTAAACAAATAATAAGACAGTTCAAGATAATTATTTTCCAATCTAAAAAGCAGTAGCTTAGGTGTATAAGTAGTATTGGCAGCTCTGCTACAAACAAAATGTTAATATTCTCTAATATTAATGAGGCAAAAAAGAGACATTAGGATACATTAAGATGCATTTATTAGACATGATATTTCAGCACTAACTTTTATAAATTTTCGAAATTGCTGCTTTTACCATCAGGTACATAATTTACAATTAAAATATATCAACTTATAACCAGTTATAATACTTACCTAAAATTTACCTATTACAGGTAAATTATTACTATTAATAATTTACGAAAGTTGAAAGCTGAAGTCTTTGAATAAATTTATTCAATTTATCGTTTTCTCCAAACTAATCGTAATTACGATTAGTAATATATAATCGTAATATATTATATTTTAATATAATAATCTTATATTATTAATTATAATAATTAATTCGTTAATTAAGTAACTAATTATTTAATAATTATTTATATTATCACTTTGAGACGTTGTCTAGCGTACACGAGAGACACAAGTGTACGCTTAAATTACCTGAAAATGAGTATTTATAGAAATATGTAATTATTAACTTTTATTAATAAAATAAGAAATTTATAAAATGCCCGGTTAAAGGAAAAGACGCTTTAAATTCCGCACACTTAGTGTATATACTGCATTATATGATAATTATAAGGGGCAGTGAAGTAAGATATATAAGAAGAGTAAAGAAGATGGTGCAAGATACGGATCTTCGGGGAAACTTAAAGTATCAGTTTAGAAGGAGCTTGAGGACTAGTAAAGATAAGGTGATTAAGATATGAAACAAACCACTAAGCTATCCTTGAGAAAAACATGAAGCAAACCACTGCATTGTCATAACGAAACCGTAATCATGTCGATGGAATGATCTACAAAGTCGAAGGTTGGAGAAAAGTCGAGTAAGATAAAATCACCACAAAACATTTTGTAACGGATCATGATCAGATCATAGAAAACCTTTTGACTGGCGGCTTCAATAGAATGATGAGGATAAAAAGCAGACTGAAAAGGATCGTATAACTTATATGAAATAATATAAAAAGTGAATTTGCTGAGGACAAGTCGTTTAGGAAGTTTGG
Source organism: Pomphorhynchus laevis (assembly GCA_012934845.2). NCBI lineage: Eukaryota > Metazoa > Acanthocephala > Palaeacanthocephala > Echinorhynchida > Pomphorhynchidae > Pomphorhynchus > Pomphorhynchus laevis. Next base: position 28,226 of record WNNJ02003807.1, read on the forward strand.
AAACGGTCGATAGTTGGAATTAGGTCGGTATGATGCAGGAAGTAAGGGGTAATAATTTTTTTCAAAGTTGGTCAGATAATGTCAGATTTTGATTGAGTTGGAAATCCAATATCTTGAATTGGCGAATTAAATGCAGTTACAAGAAGGAAATAAATAAAAAGAGGAGTTAAATGATATGAGTTGCCATGGGATCCGGTAGAGCTAGTATCGACTGTGTCAATGAAATCTCATCTTCATATACTATGAGATATTAACGTTTCGTAATATTAAAGCAATTTAAAGTTTAATTTTCTATTTTACTCTAAATATTCAATTTTTTGAACGAAAATTTACAATTTCAAGCTAAAACTCGCAAGATCTATTATGTATCAATGAATCTTCTCATTGAAACATCAATGGTTTTATAACTACAAAGTACGTAAATTTCTTATTAATGTAAGTTTCTTATTACTAAGGAAAATGACTATTTTCTTTATACAAAATATCTTTCCTCTTCTCCAAGTAAAACAGAGAAAAACGTATTCAACCACTCTCTTTGATTGCCTACAAATAACGTTCCAGGAGAGGCCCGTATGTCTGGATATGATCATTAGAGATAAAGTTGCGAATAAGATAAAAGTAACGCCTTGGAGATGTTGGGCTAATTGAGTTCCCGAATACGCGTGGTCTGTTTAAACTAATTGGATGATAAGCAAAATTAGTTTATTATATTTCAGTCTAAACATTTGATTTTGAATGTTCGAAGGTCATTTTTTAGATCGAGCAAAATTAAATTTGGAAGATAATCAGAGCGATCGATTGAGATATGATCGGACTGGATTAGTTTCTTAAATGTACGAAGATACCGATATGATATGATATTTACAGAGGTAGAATTACAGGATCTTGGAGTATTACATTGTATGAACGACTTTTGAAGTTTGCAAAATCTCTTGGAATAGCAACGAGGCACGTATGGCTAGATTTGAGCATTATAGAAAACAGTCGAGCAGAATCATAAGGAAGTTTCAGATCGGTAGATGAGTTGTAAGTACTCGAATAGTTATGGACAGTTAGCAAATAGTAGCGTGCTGAGAATGCAGAATTGTTTGGATGTATGGTCAGCAGCATGCATAATACGTTGAAGAGGATAAAACATATTTAAATGAGTTATTAAGCAAACTAAGGAAATAGTTAAATGGGGGAAAGAGTAGAAACAATGAGTTGTGAGCATGTAATAGGATTAATTTTGTTATGAATGCATTGATGATCACGGAGAAAAAAGAAACAAGAGCGCACTTGGTGAATAAATGACGGGAAATAATAACTATTGTTGAAGGAAACCAAGAAATTTCAAAGCGGTGGCTAGATATTTGCTGTCAAGAAAAATAGGAGGACTAGTTATAATACCCGGATAAATTAACTAGATAACGATTGAATTCACGAAATTGATCTTCATTGAGTTGGCTTCTAGATATTTGGAAACAGCGGTTAGCACTTTATAGATAGTAAGGAGATTTTGTTTATATTGGAAAGCGAACAATAAGTGTAGATGAGGATGTCATAAGCATACTACATTATTTAAGGGTTGAAAGGCGAAATGATGTGTGATAAGTTTCAAATAAGTAAAAAGATAAAGATAGCGCCAAAGACAAATCTTTGAAAAATGCCGCGTTTAAGAAAAACACAGTCAAAAACATTTGGGAACAACGGATTGATGAGATACACTTGGATAGATAGGTGGCGAACCAAGCAGCAGTAGGTAACATTCAAAGCGAAGACGAAGGCAGTATAAAAGAGTAGAGCGATTCACGATATCAAAGGTTGCAGATAGGCCAAGTGAAATAACAACAGTGTTTAAGCGTTGATAACTTGGAGGTCAGATATCGCTTAAACATTAAGAGATGCAGTTTCGGTGAAATAATAATGTTCACAATCCGAGGACTATAAAGGTGGGTACAAGCGTGAATAAATCAGATATGACTTAATTTGAGTAAGAATTACGCTTTCAATGAGTTGGAAGGTACTGGAAGGTTCGAAATTGAACGGTATGATAATGTAAAATCGAGGAATGTTTTTAAGAATATGACAAATGATGACGAGGTTCTAAAAAATGGGAAATGCTGATGCGAATAGAATAAAGGATTAAATCCTTATAAATATATAAATCAAATAAAGATTTAAATCCAATAAAGATTTGAATCAAATAAAGATTTAAATCCAATAAGGAATTAAATCCATATGATCATTGATATCCCCTTTCCTCACCATCTTGTTTAACTCGTCAATCACAGTCGTATATTGCCTTTACACTGGAAAGCCGTCATCGTTCGTCCCCTCATTAAAATACAATCGCTCGACCCATCCCTTCTTTCTAGCTATCGGTCAATTTCACTCCTCCCTACTCGTTCTAAGCTCTTAGAACGACTTATCTTAATACAAAGCAACGTTCATCTCTCTTCATCCAATCTGTACCCTTCTTTCAAATTCGCTTTCTGCTATAATCACTACACCGAAATCGCTTACATGAATGTTTACAACTACCTACTTACTTCTCGTGACAAGGCACTATATAGTGTTCTCAACTCCCTCGACCTATCCTCAACCTTAGATATCGTCGACAACTCTATCCTCCTTTATTACCTTCGTTATGATTACGTATTTCTTCCTCCTCCGTTGCATGGTTTGTCTCATATCCATCCGACCGTTCTTTTGCATCGGTTCTAATTCATCATCATCTCCTCCCATCCCTATTTTCTGCGGGGTCTTACATAGTTCAGTCCAAGGTCCCATGATTTTCTCTCTTCTGCTTGGCGATCTCTTTCAGTTTTCCAAACCTTACTCCTTTAACGTCATGCAATACACCAATTACACTCATCTATGCCCATGCATCCGCCCATCGCAAACACGATATCGGCATTTCTGAATACAACTGTTTTTCTTCTATCTACAAACGTTTCTCACATCCTCATCTCGTTCTAAACCCGACAAGTCTAAAATAAGGTGGATCATCCCCAATCAACCTAACATATCTCCTCCCCCTGTATCTGTTGTCTCATCAATTATCTCCATAGTCCATGATCTCAGTTTCTTAGTCTTCCATTAAACCATTCGTTCGTGACAAGGCCTGCTCGTCTTACTTAATTCTCCGTGATATCTGCCACATCCGCCTCCTTATCGACTTCCGCTCTTGTACGTATATTCTTTCATCGCGTATATTCGCTAATATCGATTACCGACTCAGCCTTTTCGATAGTTCTCCAAACTTTATCATCATACCCCTACAACGCATCATCAACTCGGCCATTCAAGTGCTCCTACGTCTCCGTCGCTTCGACCACACATCTACATATCTTGCCCAACTCGCCTGGCCCACCATCCACATCCGCATCTAACTCCGACTTGCTCTCATTACTTTTAATCTTATCGCTGTCGGATCCCCATCGTTCATCAACCTTCCTTTCTTAGACAACACTCATTCCACCTCTCAATCGCTGTGTTCCCGTCGTTCTATCTTACTCCACGTTCCCAATTACTCCAACAACCACGGTCTCCACTCATTCATCTTCGCCTACCCATCGCTTGGAATCAGCTTCATCTCGACGTCCGCCGCGCCCTCTATTTTATAACATTCAAATACCTCCTCAGCTCCCACCTTCTCGACACATTATTTAGATCTTTTGTTGTGGTCATGTAAGCGCGCGCCATCACGCATTTGCAAATAAAAATCATTTTAAAAAAGAAATACAGGTTAGTAAAGGAGTAATAAGAGGACAGAGTAATTTCAAAGAATGTGTATTTAAAGGGTCAAGTTGAGAGTAAGAATTTTCCAGTTGTAGAAGAGAAGATGAAACTTCGTCCCTGATACTTAGAATTGTAAAACTCGGTGAGTTCTGATTTTTTGACTGGAGATAGGAAGATAAATCATTAGGGTAGAGTTTACAAAAAGTTCTTTCAGATGAGCGAGGAAGGATAGAATTAAGTATTTTCCGGTGTGTTTAGGTCTGGAACATGTCAACTTAAAAATTTGACTTTTAATGAATAAGAGTATGGCGATCGCTTCGATGGTTAAGGTGGATAACGTGAGTTATCTACGAGCAAAAAGATTGACATTTTCTCATATGTCAACGATAAATTCGATGGGAGTGACAAATGCTACGCTTAGACAAACGCAATTTAAAGTGAACCACTGGGCGTGATATGAACGTTTACTATCTACTCAACTAGTTGATAGTTGAGAATACAGAGGCGAAGTTAGTGAGGAACGAGAGAACAGAAAGAAGATAGTCAAATTTTAATTTTGTCCATGAGCGTGAGCATATCGTAGCATTCGACTCTGATGTAACAGTAAGATTAATAAATATAAAACGACAGTGATATAAAAAACCAGGATAAAAATGACGTTGGATAGTTGAACTGAAGTCTGACAAAGAAGTTCAATAGTATTTGGGGTGAATAGGGTGATCGGATGTTTTATGAAGATTGATGTTAGTGGCATTAGACAATCATGATAATTAGCGGATACCTATATCGAATTTTCTATGAACGAAGTGTGTCATCAACATAGATGTCTAAATAACGAAGACGTTTGACAGAGAGACTGTTGTCACAATGCCGATATATGGTGATACATAATAGATCTTGCGAGTTTTAGCTTGTAATGGTGTATTTTCGTTGATAAAATTGAAATTTTAGAGTAAATAGAAAATTTAAGTTTGAAAAATCTCGAAAATTTGATGCAATCAATTCTTCGTTCGATTTAAAAAATCAAACATCTTCTTTTTGAGGCATTTATCCGATTTATAAAACTCATTACACTTTAATCTATTCTAATTGCGAATCATTTAGTTTATCAGGAAACAAAACAGATAAAATTATATTTATATTATTATATATTTATAATATAATATAATATAATAATACAAATATATAAATATATAAATAATATAAATATATAAATATATTTATATTTATATATTATTAATATTATATTTATATTATAAAATTATATTACATTATAAGATATTCTTGTATAATATAGACATTATTTGTATAATTAATTGTTAATAGTTGATACTGATTCATTAGTGATAAAGAATTATTAGAACTGGATCAAAGAAAAGAGGAAATTATTTTTGATATTTCGGTAACTTCTTTTATCAACTTCAGAAAATTACAGATTTTTATAATGTACGTTTTTTATAATGTACATTTATAATGTACAAGCTCGGAAGACGAGGCATCTCGCGTGCGAATTATGGCGGTCTCCACAAGTGAGTCTGGTGCTTGGCTAAACACAGTTCCGATTAGTGCCCTGGGAACTTTGCTCGATGACGAGGTTGTGAGATTGAGCATTTCCCTAAGACTAGGCCTTCCTACATTACTCCACACATATGTCATTGTGGAGCGTCTGTTGACGAGTCAGGACGACATGGATTAGCATGCAGAATTTCGAGAGGCAGATTCCCCAGACACGCGGAAATAAATTCAGTGATAAGCAGAGTCCTTAACACCGTCAACGCCCCAAACATTCTAGAGCCATCCAATGTATGCAGATCGGACAGTCGACGTCCTGATGGAGTCACCATTTTCCCTTGGCGTGAAGGGAAATGTTTGATGTTAGACGTTACCTGCGTGGACACCCTCGCAGCCAGCAATGTTAGGAATGCAGCCAGAGGAGCGGGCGAAACAGCATCATAAAAAAGCATCATAAACAGCATCAAAAAAAAGTTTGAGATAAAATAACATACAATATATTTCAGATATATTCGTCAATTTCAAGAAAGAATTGGTTATTAAAGTACTTACAATAAAAATAACATACAACTATTGGTTCCAATTATACCGAAGAACCAATATCAAACATCATGGTCAAACAGAGGAAGACTACAAAGCGAGCTATTGCAACAAAGTTTGTGGATCATCAGATTCAATGTTCTAGTGAAGATTGTAGTGTGTGGACAAGTGTATCGTTTCCGGAGGAAAAGAAATCTGCGCTATCGAATAAATCATTTTACTGTGGGTACTGCTGCGCATCTTTGCTAATTCATTTGAAGGGCCATTGTGACGAGAAAATATCTACAAATGCTTCGGAAAGGAACACATATTCAAAAAGTTGCATCGATCGGGAAGTACAAAGTTCTGGCGAATCAGATACCTATAAAGATATACCCATTCAAGAGTTTCACGTTCAGAACACTAAAAATACAAATAGCGAAATACCAAGTTCATCCCGTATCTGGAAAAAAGGTCATCCAAATTCACGCGTGATGCAAACGTTGAGTAAGAAATTTGAAGGCAATAGTGCGTCGTCAATATCGGTTGTTAGTGGTGAGCCGTCGGTGTCGCTGGACAATGATGCTTTGAAGGTATCGGACAATTACGAAGTATCGTCTATATCGGTGATTAATGATTATCGCAATGAAATCGGTATAACTGGAGTCACCGATGAACGAGCTTCACACAATGATACAGACGTCGATATAGATAATGTTCACTCAGCTTTCAAGTGTATTTGTTCAAATGAGATGGAACAAGGGCGAGACGCAAGAAGCAAACCGGATGAGGGTGGTGACGGCAGCGATTCTTTCAGCAAAAAAAACGTATTTTGATAATAAAAGTCACACAGATCGCAATCATACATTAAATAGGGGCTGTAACATACTTATTTGGGGTTTAGATGAGTCATCAGCCTCAAGTGCACAGGAGCGGCTTGATGATGATATTGCCGGTTTACGTGTGTTCTTTTCTAATTTGCTCGAAAAAGGTGAGGAAGAGGTCGCATCGTCTATTTTAGTAAGGCAGCTCTATAGGTTGGGTAAGAAAAACGATAGATCACGATTGCTAAAGGTTGTGTTAGGATCGGCAGAGCAAGCAAAGTGTCTTTTAGACCGTGGTTATCGACTTAAAGGTAACAAAATACGAATTTTACGTGATCTTTCTCTCGAAGACAGGCAAAAATTGAAGGATATCAAGGCGGAACTTCATTACAGGCTGCAAAACGGTGAATCGAATCTGTGCATTCGAAATTTTCGGGTTGTGAGGTGGCGTCCTGCAGTTCGATGGAGATCGATCAATCTTTCTCTAGACCTTACAACGCCATGATTGGACATCTAGTGGATATATGTTTGGAAAGGAAGTTGCCATCTAATTGTTCAGAGAGAATATGTAATAATGAATGTCCTCTGGTGGTAGGTTACTCCAATATCAGAAGCTTACCTGCTCAATTGTCTGAAGTGCAGCAGTTTATATCTTTTAAAGATTTTGACGTGTTTTGCATTTCTGAGTCATGGCTTCATTATCAAATTAATGATGACCTTATGGCTATCTCTGGGTATCGACTTTTGAGAGCAGATAGAGTTGCAGGTCGTCGTGGCGGGGGTGTTGCTGCTTATATTAAAAACACCTTATCAATTACGAAGATTACTGAATTGTGCGATGATCACTATTCATTCGAGTTATTGTCATTCTGCGTCAATGATACTCATTGTTCAATAGATATTTGCGTCGTATACAGATCACCCTCAGTTCATACACAGTTAGATCTTCTGAAAAATCAGTTAAGATCATTCTGCTCCTCAAATTATTTCTTCCTTATTGGGGATTTTAATCTTCCTCAAGTTAACTGGATTAGTAACAACCGGTATTACTATAATGTCGAAAACTGCGAGCTTGCTGAATTCTTGCTGGCAGAGCTTCTCCTGATCCAACATATTAATCAGCCAACATGTATATCGTCTCAACCAGAGACAATATTAGATCTTGGGTTTACCAAGCGCATTGAAGATGTAATCAGAGTTGATTTCGAGTCTCCTTTAGGAACCAGTGACCATTGTGTGATTTCAGTACAGATTGCTCACACTTTACAACGACGATCTAAGTGCAGTGGCATCGGAAAGCGTAATTGGAATCGAGTAAATGTGGAAGATCTCCAACTCTATAGTCATCAGCTGAACTTCGGATCTGCTGATCTTCCAATTGATGATCATTTATCGTTAGTGACCAGTAACCTCATAACCATTTCGGATACGTTTGCACCAATAAGAAATAGGGCTTACAAGACGACAACGCCATTGTGGTTCGACAATGAGTTGGAGACTACGATAAAGGAAAGAAATCGATTATGGCGAATCTCTCAACGTAACACTGTTACGCACCGTGAGTACAAAACTCTTCGCAATCTATGCAACCAACTAAAACGCTCAAAAAGAAAAACATTTGAAGAGGGTATTGCTTCTGACATTAACAGGTCACCTAAACGTTTTTGGGCATACGTTAGACATCGTCGAATCCTACCTTCTACGATTAATTGTGTACGTTTAGAAAGTGGTGATGTAGTTGACAAGGAGGCTATTGTGGAAGCTCTTGCAAGCAGTTTTGTAGTATCTCCATCCTCGCAATCGAATATTGACCAGATACAGTACCCGCCCAACTTACAATCTAACTTACCAATATCTCCTATTAATGTCATTGAAGTTCAGTCTGAACTCCATAAATTAAATAGTTTTGGCTCTGCAGGACCAGATGGTGTATCCCCTTTTCTTTTGCGTACTCTGTCGCACATTATTGCTCCAAGCCTTACGTCTCTATTTCATCGAAGCTTACAGTATTCGTGGATTCCTGATGATTGGAAAAGGGCAATTGTTGTACCTATTCCAAAGAAACAGTTGGCACTAACTTGTTCAGATTTTAGACCAATTAGTCTTACCAGTGTTATTTCTAAAATTATGGAGAGACTCATTGCGAAGAGAATACGTGAACATCTAAATTTATATCAAATTCTTGATGATTCTCAGCACGGCTTCCGACCTGGTCGCTCGTGCCTAACTAATCTGTTGAATGCTCGCGAACATTGGGTAGCTGCTCTTAGTTCGGGTCTTACAGTTGATATAATATTTCTTGATTTCTCTAAGGCCTTTGATAGAGTTCCACATGCTGGTTTAGATTCACTACTACGTCATTACGGTGTACCTACGACAATTTGCAACTGGATTAAGACATTTCTCGAGGATCGATCATTCGTTGTGCGATTAGATGAAGTTTTGTCAACAGCTCGACGTGTTCATTCGGGTGTTCCTCAGGGCACGGTCCTAGGTCCACTTCTCTTTATCATCTTTTTGAATGACCTACTCCTAAGGTTAAAGTGTCCTCACCTGGCATTTGCTGACGATGTTAAAATATGGGCAACAACCCAAAACGAGGCGGATTGTGAATTTTTACAATGTGACCTTAACCGTATCGGGACTTGGTGTAATAGCACTGGCTTGATACTCAACGCGACAAAATGTGTATGGATCAGATTGGGTAGAGATAAAACTCATTTCGATTACAAAATAAATGGACACTCAATCAAGCGAGTCTCAGAACATCCCGACCTGGGAGTGATAATTCACGAATCGCTAAAGACAAGAGCAAATAGTGATCACGCGCGGTTAAAAGCGATACGTGCCTTATACTGCATAAAAATGACTTTTGCAAAATTATCGCCGCAAATCTTCGCCAAACTTTATTGTGCCCTAGTAAGACCACATCTTGAGTATTGTGTACAGGCAACCTTTCCAACGACCAGGAGTGAGTTGAATAACTTGGAAAGTGTAATGAGACGAGCTTCTCGGATGTGTTGTCAAGGAAGCTTTATTTCAAGATTAAGATGTTTGAACGTTTTATCAGTGAGGTATCGGTATCTTTTTCTTGATCTGATTACACTTTGGAAAATTGTACATTCAGCTGATGGCTTTCCTTTGGGTGTAGTTAGATTTCGAGATAATTCGAGATTGCGAGGCCATTGTAAGATGCTTTTTAAAAAATTACCGGGTAAGCTGCGAAAATTTTACAGACTGTCTGAACGGGCAGTAGATGTTTGGAATAGTTTGCCTGAACCTATCGCTGCCATCACCAATTTCCTCGCTTTCAAAAACAGGGTTCGACGTTGGATATACGTCCAGGCTGATTTGTCACCTTTTCTAACCTACCCATTTGGTTGATCTTTTTTCTGTATTGTGTGATCGGCTTAAAGCCTTATGGCTAAGTCTGAACTTGATAATAATAATATGCCGAAGAGCGGAAACGGCTGAAATATGCTGACTTGACTATGTCCCACATATTTTGCCCTTTTGGAGTAGAGACATGGGTAACTGGGCTCTTCCACTTTGGCTCTTGTTAAGGAGATAGGAAAAAGATTGAAGCACGTTACTGGGCATTCACGTGCTACTTCATACCTCCTCCAAAACGTTAGCATCACAATCCAACGTGGAAATGTTGTCAGCATTCTGGCGACGGCTCCAAAGGGCAAGAACATGGTAGGCTGGTGGTAGCAGTCAGTCTTGATAAAATAATGACATTTCTCTACTAAAAAGACAAACTTTCTCCTTAACTCAATTGTATTAATTAAATGATTACTTTATTTTATTAATAAAATTTATTAATTTGAATGTACATATTTATATAAAAAAGTTCAAAACAATCTCTGCCATTTGCTTTGGGCAGATGCTGCTGTTGTAAGCGATAACCAGCTGCTTTCACTATTATTTGATTTTTGACACGATAAATAAATAATAAATAATTTAAAAATAAATAATTAAAAAAATTAGAAAAATATAAAAATAATAATTAAAAGTACTAGAAAAATTAAATAAAGTATAAAAACAGAAAATATTATTTTAACAATAGAATCGTTTACAACACCTTTACAAAATATTTAAAGCTACGTCAGGTTTATTATCCGGCATAATAATATTGAAGTTTTTACGAATGCAGTAAGCTTCAAGAAATTTTCGATTTAAACAATTGGTTTCTTTTGCTAAAACAACAATATTATTATAGTCAATATTATGATCTAAATTTAAACTATGGTCTACAATAGCGCTACCTGGGCCCTTTTTGAGTGTGTATTTGTGTTGTTTTAATCTAGTCTCTATTGGTTAGCCTACTTGACCCACGTATAGTAATTATTTTTGTTTTGTTTATAAACTATTTTGAATCATCCTTTTTCATTGCGTGTTGTGTACCTTCAAAAGTTGCCGAAATCATGTCAAAAAATAAAATAACAGTGAAAGCAGCTGGTTATCGCTTACAACAGCAGCATCTGCCCGAAGCAAATGGCAGAGATTGTTTTGAACTTTTTATAAAAGCATGTGCATTTAAAAATCTGTAATTTTCTGAAGATGCTAAAGAAGTTAGCGAAATATCAAAAATAATTTCCTCTTTTCTTTGAGCCAGCTCCAATAATTATTTATTTGTTTAATATATACCAAAAATATCTTAAAATTTCTAAATTTAAAAATTGGGAATCCGATTCAAACATCATGTGATTCAACAACCTTGACAAATGACATCAAAAAATTGTTAAATGATATTTTCCAACTCTATCAGATAAAACTATGTATGGGTCTAGAGTGATTCGTCAACCTTGCAAAATACTTCCATATAAACTTACAACGTTTACAACCTTCAATATACTCCCAGGCGATGTGCAAGATGACAAAAACACGTACTTAGTCATTTGTAATACGCTTTCCAGTGCCTTAATCCACGGAATAGATCCGAGATTATTAAATTATAACATGTTTTGCGCCAATCAACAAGGCTTATAAACCGATTTGTTTAATGCTGTGTAAGCAAAGAATGACTACACGAACTAACTATACCGTCATTGATTGAGGCGTGTAAGGCATTTAACTTGAAGTAGCTTACATAAATCAGATCAATAAGGTTTGCGCAACTTGTGATTAGATGATGTAATTCACTAAAAGAACAAATAGTAATTGTTAAACCGATTATATTGGCAATGAGAAATCCAAAAACGTGGATAACGACATTAGTTCAAACATTGTTATCATGAAACAGTTATACACGCTAGCTATTTCAATTCTATCACTTTAACTATTTTATTTCTGATTTTAACTATAAATTACTTTCAACAAGCCCAACTCATATTCTCGGCGGTGCTCTCGATATCATTACTGTTCCTAACTGCTTCAATGAGTATACCTCCTTGTCAATTACTGATCCTGTTTTGTCCGATCATTTCATTGTAGCTCTTACTCTTATTCGTCCCCATCATCCTTCTCCGCCTCCAACATTATCCACACCAAGTCGACCCTGAAAACTTCTCGATATCCATATTCTCTGACAAGCCTTACTCAATTCTTCACTCTTTTCACTTCCTCTTCACTATCTCTCACCCGATGATCTCTTCATTCTGTTTGATTCTGAACTTACGAACTTCCTTAATAACCTTCTGCATATTCGACCACGACGTTTTCAGCGTTCGCGCCATGCTCCCTAGTTCGATTCTGACTGTAATCTTTCTAAACTTCGACTCCGTCACTCTTTTCGTGTGTATAATCGCTTTCTTAAACGTTATCCAACCTCACTCCAAATCTCCGTGCTGCCTATCTTTCTCTCAGCCGTTCCCATCTCATTCGTATGCGAACTCAACGTACTCTCTTTTGGCAAAATCAACTCGAGTCAACTTCCAACTTTAAATATCATTAGAAAATCTTAAACTCAATTCATTTACAATCATCTACCCCTTGTAATATAAATCCTGATGAATTTTCTTCTTATCTACAAACTAAGCTATCTAATTTACTTTCCCTACTACCTACAGCCCACTTGTACCCTCTCTTCTCTTTACATACTTCCCTCCCAGAGCTATTCTACCTTCTTCCCGTTTCATCTGATGAAGTTTCTTCGGTTCTGCTGTCATTATCAAATTAAACCTATCCTTCTGACCCAATTCCCACTCACTTGCTTAAAAATATCTGCTCCTCTATCTCACCCTTCCTAACCACATTGTTCAACTCGTCCATACGTAGCCGTACATTTCCTTACATCTGGAAATGCGCCACTGTTCGTCCTTTCATATAAAAGAAACATCTTGACTCCTCACTACCATCTTTGCACCATCCTATCTCACTTCTCCCAACCAACTCTAAACTCCTTGAGCGTCTCGTTCTCAAGCAAGTTAATACATATCTATCTTCATCCAACTTATTTCCTGCCTTCGGATCCGCGTTTTGCTATAATTACTTTACTGAAATTGCTTGTCTTAAAGTTTATAACGACTTACTCGTATCGCGCGATTATAAATTATGTAGTGTCATAGTTTCTCTTGATCTATCATCTGCTTTTGACATCGTCGATCACTCGATTCTTCTCTATCGCCTTCGTCATGATTATGGCTTCTCTTTACCCATTGTATCATGGTTTTCTTCATATCTATCAAACCGTACATTTCGTGTCTATTCTAACTCTTCTCTCTCCCATCCTTCATCCATCCCGTTCGGTGTTCCACAAGGCTCCGTATTAGGCCATATGCTTTTCTCTCTTCTTCTCGGTGATTTGTCTTCGATTTCTCATACATTTAACTTTCATGTTATGCAATATGCTGATGACATTATCATCTATGCTCATGTACTTGTTTATCGTATTCACAATCTTAGTGTTTCTGCTTCCGACCGTCTTGCCTTAATTTCCAATTATCTTTCTTCCCTTCGCCTTTCTCTGAATCATGATTAATCCAAAATTATGAGGATCTTACATAATTAGGATCTAAGCGATCTACGGCTCGGCGTAGAACCTACTTCCGTATCATTAAATTCTACAATTCTTTCTATCGTTGATAATCTGGTTTTTCTAGGCTTCCATTTAGACAACCGACTTTCACTTAAACCTTATATTAGAAATAAAGTACGCTCATCTACCTTGATACTCCGGAACCTCCGTTAAGTTCGTAGATTGATCGATTTTCCTTCTTACATGACTCTCATATCTTCTCTCCTTTTTTCCAGACTCGATTATTGTCTTAGTTTATTTTCCAACTCACCTAAATCCACTATTCGTCCCCTACAACGCATCGTCAACGCAGCCGTCCAAATTCTCCTCTGTCTTCGTCGTTTTGATCATACATCCCGACATCTTGCTTCTCTCGATTTGCCTACAATTTATTGTCGTGTTCAAATTCGTCTCCTTCGCGTTGCTTTCCGCCTTGTAACTTTTCATACCCCTTCATTTCTCAACCTTCCTTTTCTTGATAATTCTCGTCCTGTTTACTGTTCCTTGCGTTCCTGTAATTCCTCTTCTTTTACATGTCCCAAACTACTCTACCTCCTTTATATTCCGCTCCTTCATGGTGGCTGCTCCTCTATCGTGGAATCATCTGCCCATTCATATACGCCAATCGACTTCCCTGCCGGTCTTCAAACGCCAAATCAGATCCCATTAAAACAATTTATCTGCTTGACTTTTATACTTTTTGTTAGTGGACTTGTAAGCGTGCAGCGGACACGCATTTACCACGTTAAATAAATTATTATAATACTACCTTGGTGTTAACACCACCTGAAGTTTAAAATTATTCCGTGGGAATTTGTTGACATAAGGAGTGGCCGAATTTTTACAGAGTAATGCGGAATCCAGCAACTGTAATATGAAAGCAAGGCAACTGTTTTGGAGCGGGCAGTTGAATTAGGGATTGTAATCGTTCAGGGTAAGGTTTTATTTCTCCGTTTCGGATTAGGTAGCCGGATATTTAAGTAGTGGGATTGAGTATGTGCACTTCGATACATTCAATTTAATGCAGTACTTTCAAATTACACACGAAAATTTTTAAGATTATCATCACGCTCTTGTTGATCTTTCCCAGCAACCACGATATCATCGACATACACATATGTAGATTTCAAGTAGTTTTCTAAAATAATATTCGTCATTATCCTTTGAAAAACGGCCACTGAGTTCGTTATACCAATTTGTATTCTTTTATACTGATATAGCTGCCCATTCGCCTCAAACGCCGTGTACCATCGATCCTGCTCTCGCAACGGGCACTAGTAGTACGCTTATTCTAAGCCTAGTTTGGAGACAATTCGATATTTTGATAATTCCTACATTAATTCATTTGTTTTGGGCATATGAAAAGCATCCGGGTAAGTAAATCGGTTTATTGTCCTAGCGTAGTCGATACTTATTTCTGTTGGATTTTATGACATACTTGAGCGCGCCAGCGTAAGTTAGAATATTCGATAATATCCGAAGACAACAAGCCTGCATTTTCTTGATTGATGAACATGACATCATGCTTATACGAACGGCTAGATCTTGTAGACACAGGGTGTATTTCGTTGCTTAGATTTGTGAATAATTGAGGATGATTAATATTAAGACAACTGAGGATGCAGATTGATAATTCTGGTAATCAACAATAATAATTCTGGTCATCCTCGTATAGAAAAGATACTGCCTTATTCCTTAAATGATTGAATTATTAAAATATTCTTTGTTAAAATTCAAATTCTAATATTTTCATTACTAACATGGAATTCGAAACAATTTTTAGAAAATTTAAAAAATTTAACACATTGTTGCCACTAGATTTCTTTCATTTCTAACAATAACGCAAGTTATCTAACTTTCTAAAATAAATAAAATTTGATCGTTCCAAATACAATGAAGTTGAGTAAAAATCATAGAATTTATGAAAATGTATAGTGATTTCTTGAAAAAAATATTATGTTATTAATTATTATGTTTTGACCCAAATATTTTGGCTCAACACATTATGTTATGTCTCAAGTTAAATGCTTTACATATGTGCTTGCTGTGAGGAGTAAGTAAATATCGATTGGAAACAGGAGCTTTATTTAACTATCTAAAACGAGTCAGATTATTATAATCAATATAAATAGTAACATATAATATACGACTTTCTCCACCGCTCTCGTTTATCATTTTCTGATGTAATCTTGCAAACAACTTGGACATTGGAGATGTCGGTCTCTACTACTATAGTGTTTTCTATCTGTGTTCGTTAGACGTTCTCTGTCCGTTGGGCGTTCCTTGTCATTTGCGCGTTCTTTGTCGCTTAACTGACACATCTGTTGATAGTCAGCTAAGTTTTAATCTTGCCATTCAATGTATTTGTTCGACAAATCGTTCATTCTTTCTGAATCCTCTAAAGACTTAAGTAATGCCTGAGTGATCACGCTCGAATGTCGTTGAGCTCATTGCACTTTTGCGAATCTCCTACTTCATTATCCTCAGTCAATATATTTTCGTTGATGTTTTCAGTGACGATATGGTCTGTGATTATATCCTGATTGATCTTTGGATAAGGCGCTAAATGTTTCACGGAAACAATACTTATTTTCCCATCGGTGTCCTTTATTTGAGCTGCTTTACGTTACTATCCAGTAGCTGTACTATCTATGTTCCTTGGTCAAACTTGAGAGTCAGTCGATGCTTTTGAAGCCACTAATCCTGGTTCCATCAACCACGAAGGAATGTTAACATTTAAACCGGACCGGTGTTTAAATTTAAAAAACGCTATGAAGACTGATATTTGTCGACACATAAGTGAACGAATTGAATACTATTTGTCGACACGCATAGAAGTGAACGAATTGAGTGCAGTGATATCGGAATGTATGTTTGGCAGTGTTTGATCGTAACTACTTAGATACGATGGCCAACTCGATGCCTCACCATATCGTTTTATTTGCACTCTCGATTTGCGAATTTCATGTTGGATTGTATAGGTCGGAATGTCTGACAGATATCCCATGATTATACAAATTATTTTTCCATTCATTCGCTATGAAACAAAAATCTCGATCACAATGAATACATTCAGGAGTGCCAAAAAGAAAAATAAGATTTCTAGGCATTTTATAACTGTCGCTGCAAACATGTCCGAACAAGGAAATTCAAATGGAAATCGAGGAATTCGTCAATTATGCTAAGGATATACCGGCTTTTATTTTCGTTTGAATTTGGCCTCTTGAAATCCATGGAACTTCTTTCAAATAACTTAGTTGCATTAATGAGCTTCGATTCAGAACGGTGGGACAGTGATTTCAAAATTGCACACGTTTGACAATTATCAATTACGTTTCTGACATCTTCAATTGAATATGCTAAGTTTCGGGCTTTGGCATAATGATTTTATCTTGTAATACCAATATGACAGAATGTTTGGTATATGTCCTTCAATCTCGCTAAATCGCCATAAGTACATTAGAGGCATGTTATTCTAGAGAACAAATCAGCCGTGTGCTTCTCGGATCCAGAAAGAAAATGGAGTTCATACATGAAGGGAGCTAGCTCCATTCGCCACATCACCACCATTTAATTTTAAATTTTACTGTGGTGTTTTGTAGAGAAAAATGATATCCTGCGTTAAACAGTCACCAAACGAAAACATCTGCCCAGAAAATAATGCAACCAGCTTTTCAAAAGCCTCCACTACTGTTAGTGCCTTAATAATATATATTTATTTAACGTGGAAAATGCGTGCTAGCTGTATGCTTACAAGTCGACTAACAAAACATTAAAAAGTCAATCAAATAAATTGTTTTAATGGGATCGGATTTGGCATTTGAAGCACGGCAGGGATGTAGATTGGCTTATATGAATGGGCAAATTATTCCACGAGAGAAGAGCAGCCACAAGGAAGGAGCGGAAGCCAAAGGAGGTAAAGTTGTTTGAGACATGTAAAATAAGGAAATTACGAGAACGCAAGGAATAATAAATAAGACGAGAATTATTAAGAAAATGAAGGTTGAGAAAGGAAGTTGTGTAAAAGTTGAGGGGAAATCAATGATAAGACGAATTTGAACACCACAATAATTGGTAGGCAAATCGAAAGAAGTAAGATGGTAGAATGTCTAATCAAAACGACGAAGACTGAGAAGATTCCGGACGACTGCGTTGATGATGCGTTGTAGGGTAAGACGATACGATTTAGGGAAGTTGATAAATAGACCAAGACAGTAATCAAGTCTTGAGAATAGGTGAGAAGATATGATAGTCATATGGTAAATCGATCAATCTACGAATTTGACGGTGGTTGCCGAGAATGAATATAGGGGAACGAACTTTATCCTTAACGAAAGGTTTAAGTGAAAGTCAGTTATCAAAATTGAATCATAGGAAAACGAGATTATCAACGATAGGAAGAATTGTAGAAGTTTGTAATACAGAGGAAGTATCTAATTTGATGCGTCGATGTAGGCTTTATATAATTGTGGATTAATCATGATTCATAGAAAGGCGAAGGGAAAAAAGATGATTGGAAATTAAGGCAAGACTGTTGGAAGCAGAAACACTAAGATCATGAATACGATAAACAGGTGCATTAGCATAGATGAGAATGCCATCATATTGCATAACACGGAAGAAAAATGTATGAGAAATCGAAAACAAGTCACCGAGAATTAGAGAGAAAAGCAAAGGGCCTAATACGGAGCCTTGTGGAACACTGGACGAGATGGAAGATTGATTGGAAAGAGAACAGATAGAACAGACGTAAAAATACGGTTCGATATATATATATATATATATATATATATATATATATATATATATATATATATATATTGAATATTATTATCAAATCGAACTCGAGAGCCCATTGAGGCTGCTTTCAAATAAATCGTTAAACAAATCAAATCAAGAATCGAGTAACAGCAGCGATTTTTCTTTTATAGCACAATACAAGGGCTAAGCTTTCGGCGTAAAAGCCTTCTTCAGAGTTGTATGTTTATTAGAAACCAAAATTTTTTTAAGGTGAAAAAAGTTTGGTTTCTAATAAACATACAACTCTGAAGAAGGCTTTTACGCCGAAAGCTTAGCCCTTGTATTGTGCTATAAAAGAAAAATCGCTGCTGTTACTCGATTCTTGATTTGATTTGTTTAACGATTTATATATAAAGAAAATTAAGCTACAGTGGATAGAGAGAAGCTATAATAATGACGAAGGCGATAGAGAAGAATCGAGTGATCGACGATGTCAAAAGCAGATTATATATCAAGAGAAACTATGACGCTACACAATTTTTGATGGATCGATTGTTGAGAAGACAGACGAAAATTATGTTCAGGAGCGAACATTATGTTCATCGGATTTTTGACTTCGTGCGTACGAAATGAAAATTTATGTTGATTTGACGGATTGAGAGGGATTATCGCCGTTTGTTTCACAATGTTTTCTCAATGCGATCTCAATTGAGCTGGGCAATATCAGAGGAGAGCGGTCAGGAAAGATACGACAAGTAGATGAAGAGGTAATACTTTTAAAACGTTGGGGGAGTACCTAGGAAGCATCCGAACTATATCGGAAAACGATTTATAGGAGTGGAGAACTTAGATGATTATATTTAGATGAAGATTGGTGGATTATATTTAGATGAAGATTGGTGGATTATCACCAAAAAGAATGGTTGCTAGGATAGACCTGAAAGCAGATACATCATCAAGGCGAGATTGTGGAGAAGCAAATTCGGAAAGCTTTAATTAGATATGATAATACAGCGATCGGGCGAAGGAAAACGATTACGTGAAAGTGGTGAAATTACAGAGCTGGTAGGAGGATATGCAGAAGATCAGGTAGAAGTGGGAATGACAGGGGTGCTATATGGAGAATCAAGATAGGTTAAAGCATTGAGACAGAAGTTGAGTGTTGAATCAGTTAATCGGAGATGTTACAAGAGATGATTTTGACGGACGAAGATAAAATATTGAGAAGTGATACGGAGGAGGTAGAGTAAGGAGTATGTGAAGTGAAGAATGATATATGAGAGGTATTTAGATGGGGGGAGGAACATGAAATAAGAGGTACGAGATGAAAAGCTTTACCGTTTGCACTGTTAGGATGATGAATATTAATGTAAGTTCGATTCGTAGTTGAACGAGGAGTGTGTGTGAGAGTAGGTTCAAGAATGGGATTATACGATGCGAAGTCAGGTGTTGATGCGAGGGAAACGTCAAAAACCGTATTGGTCTGAATAATCGTGTGTGTAACATAAGTTGTGGAGCAGTATAGCTGTAGAAGTTTTACTGATCAACTAAAACCACATATAGACGGTTTACGTTGATAAACAGAGCGGTTGTATATTGTAACTAGAACAAGGGTCCATACGTAACAGTCTTTACAATCGCATCCAACTTCCAAACTAGTATAACCATCTGTAACCATTTAACTGGCAGGAATAATCTGGAACTCGCAGGAATAATTGTAATCAGTTTAAAATCAATGAAAACTTTTATGCCTTTTCTATAGGCGAATAACTTTGAGCAACGGCTGTAGGGTTTTCGTAAAAACGCTATTGGTCGACCTCTTTGTTTATAGTATATAGGTCGACCTCTTTGGTTCATAGTAAAAAGTACCACACTAACCACATCTTCACGCATTGAGTCAAACGCCTCCTTGGCTTCTGCACTTAATGAAAAATTTTGACATAGCATAAGGGGCCGTAAGCGTTTCGAATAATTTGGTATCCAACAAGAATAATTAGCATGCATGCCCAACAATTGTTGTAATTCGGGTTGAGATTTTGGTTCGTGTAACTCCCTTAGCGGTTTTATTAGTTCGGGGTGAGACTGCAGTTTGTTCCATTCAATCACATATCATAGTGGTAAAGTGATGGAACTTATCCTAATTCGAGACTGTATTTTCTGATTGATTTATAAAGCTTATTCAAATATTGATCGTGTTCACCAACCATCCAGGTATGCCAATGTCGAATTGAGTTTTTCTATTCTGATAATCTGATCAATTACATATTGAAAAACGGCTGGTGTATTAGTTAAGCTGAACGGGATATAAACAAATTGAAATAAACATTTATTAGCTTTAAAAGCTGTATGGACGATCATATGCTTGTAAAATAGCTTGTGATATGCCGATTGCAAATCGAACCTGCTGAATACCGAATACTGCGCTAAACTTTAAACTAACGAGTCAATTCCAAGCAGCGGATAGGCATCGAGCATGATGAATTGATTTATTGTTGCTGTGTAATCAATTACAAGTCGACGCTCATAGTTATTATGTTTAATTACCACTTGAGCCCTCAGGTGTGATTAGGATGTTTCAATAATTGCTGGTGCGAGCATTCTTGAAATTTCGGATTAGATGTAGTTGATATTATCAGGAGCGAATTTGCGAGATTTTATAGCAATCGGACGGCAATCTTCTGTGAGAGATGAAAAGATTGAAGGAGTGTCGATTTTCATTTATTCAGTGCCAATATGTAATGGAGAACGTTCTCCGTTGAAGTGCACAGATAAAGATTCGTGATGAGACAAAAACGGATTACCTAGGATTATGTCATTGCATAGCTTAAAAACAATAATCATACGTTGTCATATTCCACCCCTCATATGACCACATCGACGATGCAGCGCGAAACTACCGAGCATCCGTGAGTTGTTGAAGCCATAATATACACTCAACTTGAAAATGTCCAACCTTTTTGCACAGTCTACATCGAAGAAGTTTGCAGGACACTTGTTTCATATGTGTCATTTCCATCCACAGAAAAAGCATGTATTTGATGCGGTCGACATTTGCGCGTTTTTATCGCCTTCACTCATAACTTGCTCGTTTGAAAACCTTTTCTCACAGTAAAAACGGGAATTTTTGCAGATACGTGAATATGTGAATTTCTGCTCAACGCCGAGGCGTATTCATGTCGATCTAGCTTTTGCTATAACTTCAGTCAATGTGAATTTCGATGTTTCCAACGATCTTTGCCTTATAGTTTCCGATTTTAGACCCGATATTAAAGCATCAATCACAAAGAGAGTTCCGTGTTCATCAGATTTGACATTTGCGAATTCACAATATTTACTTGTCTAGTGTCTGCACGAACTCGTAAATTGGTTGATCGTGAGATTGCTTACACGTGCTTTGCAGATGGTTAGCGAAGACATCGTTTCTAGGTTCGATGTATATACCATCTAGATGTGACATCACCGCTTCATATTGTCTGAGTCGGATACATATCGGTACATTTCCAGAGAGATATGATGAGAATATCTACGTTATTTATGTTCTCCAAACCGTCGATTTTAGCAATAAATCGGTTAAAACGACGTTTCCGATATAGCCATGAAAATTCTGATTATGCGGTATAAGGAAGTGTAGTTGTAGTAAAGCATTCCGGCTTCAGAATTATACTAATAGGATACAATAGTTAAATAATTTGTGCTGAGTAAGTAAATATCGATTGGAAGACATTGTAACATACAATATACGACACTTCGATTATAATATACGACAATTCAATTTCATTACCTTTAATGTAATTAATATAATTCGATGTAATTTGGTATGACAATTCAAATTCATCATCAATATATTGTGAATAATATTTTAACGCCATCTTCTCATTTATTATGATTAATTGAATATATTTCTAGTTCAAGATTTAAACTGACGAATTCCATCAATTGTTGAAAAATTTTGCAAACGAATTTTACTTCCAGGTAGTTTTTTTCTGTTTGCTATAAATGAGTCCAATGAAATTTAATCGTTTGACTGAATTTATTCATTAAACTTTAATCGCCTTGTTATGATTGACTTAACCACCATTCAAAAGAAAATGTAGCGTATAATTCCAGTAATTTTTGTAACTAATAGCGTTTATTTGTCTTTGCTATAACTTTGTAAATAAAACTGGTAAATTAAACCGCTACCCCTTAGGCTGTTTATAGACAACATCGATTTTATTTGTGCTTTGTTTAGGAAGCTCAAATAAAAATAAAGATTGATTTATTGAATTCTAAGTTTATGTTCATCTGTTAGATTTTTTATGAAGTTAGTGAATAGGTTAAATTATTTTAGATGTCCACTCTCAAGGAGCAGTTGAATCGACTATCGTTGAAACATGTCAAACAATCACTTGAAGAAGTCAAGACACGTCCATCATTTCTCTACGAACCAAAGGAAGCTGCTGAACTTGATAGCGAAACACTCTATTACGCTGGTAGGTTTATAATTTAAAAAATTGCCTTTTTTAAAAATAATAAAAATTAAATTATTAAATTAAATTATTCCTTTGTAAGTAATACGACAAACAAATGTTTTTCATTAAATATTAATAATAATTGTAACGGCAATACCGAAGGTGTAGTGTATCTAATACAATGTACATGTGGATTGCAATATATAGGAAAAACATATCAAATGTTAAAAACTAGGTTTAGGCAACACATATATAATATACAGCATAATAGTCTAGGACATGATATTTAATAGTGAAAGCTCGAATATATCTAAGATAAAAATTTGGAAAGATTATATATTTGATAAAATTAAAAATAAAATGAAAATAACAAACAATTATAAAAGAAAAGATCAAATTAATAAAGATATTTATAAAGAACTTACTAAATTAAAGGATAACTATATAATAACAACTATTGAAAAAGCTAGTAATAACTTTGTCTTCATATGCAAAAAGCTTTATTATGATATACTAATGAAAGAAGTTAATTCTAATGATTTAAATGTAAATCCAACATATGAACGTAGTGAGTTGAGTTTAGAAACAATTATTACAAGTCACTGTTCTATAATGGATAAAAAGGGTATAAAAATTGAATAAGATAATTAAAACTATACCTATATTATATTGGAATCCAAAATTACATAAAAATCCAATAAAACCTAGGTTCATATGTAGTGCGTTTAAATGTACATTAAAACCACTTTCTGTCTATATGAATAAAATACTTAAAGTAATTAAAGCACACTTTAAAAAATATTGCAAGGTAATCGAAATTAATACTGGTATAAAACACTATTTCAGTTTTAATTCTACAAAAGAATTTATATAACAGACAAAAGGAATAAATTTTCAAAATATAAATACATACGATTTAAAAATTTTTATTACAAGTTTGTTTAAAACATTTAAATAATTAAAATTTCATTATTATTTTCTGTTTGATTAAACTTTTATATTAACCTAGTTTAAAATATGTATCATTTTTAAATGTATATCTAGTATCTTATTCTAATACAAAGTATATTATTTATTATTCATCCATAAAAATTTGCCACTTAAGAGTTTAAATTTATTCTTTATATTATTGTGTTGATTTATATATTTTACTATTTTCTGTTTGATGCTATTTTTATAGTAACCTAGTTTAAAATATGTATCTATTAAATTATTTAAATGATTTTGAAGAAAGCCAATATCATTACATATTGTTGCAATTCTTAAAATTTCATTATTTAATGTATTATATTTTATATTATATGGTATGCATGAATGCTCATGCAAAAATATGTTTATTGTAAATTTAAATATGTCATCTTTACGATATAAATTAATAGTAGTTTTAGTTAATGTTAATTTAATGTTCATATCTAGATATACACCTTCTTTATCATTAATATTGGTTTTATTAAGAATAAGGCTTTCTGGATAAATTATGTTCACTAATTGAATAAAAATTATTAGAATTAAATACACATATATCATCAATGTAATCGAAACATATATTTCATATATTTATATTGTTTAGATTTAGTTTTTAAACAGTTATGAACGAACTGTTTAAATTGTGTTGATTACTTATTATTGTGTTATTTTGCTGTTATCAATGTATCGAAACATATATTAGAAGTATGGGGCCGAAACCTGATAGAATAGCAGTTCCTCATGATGACCTCTATTCTTTAATTATATAAATTACTATAAATTATATAAAATCTTATTTAACATAATAAGATTTTTATAATTATTATAAAAATAATTTTATAATTATTTTTATAAAATAATTATAAAAATTATTTAGTTATAATATAATATTTTAATATTATAGACTCAGTTATCTGGTCTTGTTTGTGTGACGTAATTTTTTAAGCAATTCGTTTGTTAAACGAACTATTTTATTTTGCCTATTTGTAATAAAGAATTGTTGTTTCTCGTATTCTATATGTTTTTAGTAGTATGAAACCTTCGAAAATAAATTTTATAATTTCAGATTTTGAAATTATAAAATCCGATATAATTTTAACCGATTAAAGCACTTAAAAAGTGTTACAAAACTTATATTATAAGTTTACCAAATTCGTTCTCTGAATTAACTTTATGATTATTTCATTGAAATTTACAGATTTTTACTACAAGCACTTAACTTTTCACAATATCGCCTTGATCATTTCAATTTTACGTTTCCTTTAACCAGCGATTAACGCTATCAAAGATCTGTGCCAACGAAATAGCAATTTGTCCGATATGTTGTCTACTGAAAATGTTCTCTTCAACGAGACATCATTGCACCTCAACCGTCTCATGTTAAATGCTGCTAAAAATGACTTGTTGAATGAGCAAATCAAAACCGTTCTAATTCGTCTATCTCCCTTCTTCATGTTTAAGTCATCACACATTATAATCGAATGGTTAATTTATAAGTATCTGTTTATTAAAATTTATTCTTGGAATTTAAATTTGAATTTTTAGATTCCAAATCCATTGGTACAACACAGAGCATATATTTGCTTGTATATTTCCTTATCATTCACACAACTATTTTGTTAGACTTATACAAATATGTGATGATACTGATTGGGAGTGGTTACAAGATATAAAGGTATCGCATCACTAAGAAAAATCATTATTTTCTAATTTTAATCCTTAAATGTTCAGTCACATGAAGAGTCTGCAATTTAGATTTTGCAATATCTAGATTTTTCACACAAATTGTTTCAAATTTTTATTAAAAATGCGGACATAAGAGACTGCATGTCTCTTAAGTTAAGAACAAATTCAGAAATATTATAATGTGTAAACGAAATGTCTTGATTTGGCAACTACGTTAGTGACTATATTTTAAAATACAATGTATATCCGAAGACAACGGATAGGGCAGTGAATTTTATAAAGGTAGATGAACAAGTTCTAAAATTACTGCGTTTATGTGAAATTTTATGCATTTAAACGGTTATAAAATTAAAGACAATAAATTTATTTTATTAAAATAAGTAACATTTGCAATTAAAATAGTTTCATGTTTTAAAATAAAAGTTTACTTTATAAGTTTGGGGCTTTAATCATGCCTACGATTATATTATATTAATGTTTAGTATGAATATATTAATTATTATTTATTCTATCAAATTAATAGTTTAATAAAACTAATTTTATTAATTTTATTAATTATTTATTATTATTTATTTTCTCTAATTAATAGTAAATAAAAAATTTATGAATAAAAAATAAATTAACAGCTAAATTAATAGTAAAATTAATTTTATTAAATTAACAACCCAATTCAAAATGGTTTTAAACATAATATTTTTATGGGACTCATTAGCGGGTAACCTTTTAAATGTAATTATATTATTAATATAATTATTAATAAAAAATAAATTAATTAATAGTTAAAATCATTGATGGTTGTTTGCTAAAATGCAAAAACGAATATAATATGGATTTATTAAAAACAAAAATACAAAATATTATTTAATATAATATTATCATTTTGTATATCATTTAAATCGTCCTTAATATTATTATTGATATTATCATTAATATTATCATCGTGAATTTTTTAAATACAAAGTTTATTCTAACAAAATCATGAGCAGTTTTTTTATTAAAGCCTGTTTGAAGCTAATCTCACGAAAACTTGATTAAATAAGTACTACGAAGTGTGTTTCTTACCAGCTATATACTCATTGATTATGTTTGTAAATATTACTATCAGGGTGGCTCCCGACAGCCAATAAGAGCTAAGATAGTTGCTCTCGTTTGTAAATTTATATATACAGATATTTTATTATCTTATCATATTATCATCTTATAATTATATAATAATATCATATTATTAGATATAATAATATTATATGAATATATTAAATAAAATATTATTTAATATAATATAATCATAATGTGTGACTAATTATTATAAAGATTATAATGCCAATAAAGTCAATCTTAAGTAATTAATTGTGGTCTTTAGCCTAACAACTTTGAGTTGTTCTTATCTAAAATACTTGCTATCTGAAATAATGTCAAAAAAATGAAATATTATTATAAATATTATAATAATTACAGTAAAGGCTATTATTTTTTATAAAAATAATTAATCGTGTTGACCTGCAGAAATCAGTGAATTTTGTTGGACGTTCTTGTCGCCTGTTGGCTAACTTTTTCAATTGTAATCATTTATTTATTAAACAAAGAATATTATTTAACTGTGAAATCATTATTATAAAGTTAAATAAATGTCATTAAAACGTACTATATTGTATATAATTAATCGATGGACGAAAAATAATATTTATAAAAGTAGAAATCCTATCTCTACAAAGATTTATAATATTAAACTGTTAATTTTTTGTAAAATGTTTGTTTAATTTTTATACTTTTGTTTACAAAGATTGAAGGTGTTCCGTTGGCCAGTTCTACTATTTACCATCGTGTTATAACCGATCAAAAGTTTTTTCGCTTCATTTGTGAACTAGCATTTAATTCGGTGGAGGTTTGTTATAAGGCATTTTTAGATTAATTTATCAATTTATTCATTTAGGTTCATCGTGATTGCGTTAATTTCGCTCACAATGCAATTTCATTTTTTCTAAAGACGTTGATCTGTGCGATTCATTTGCGGAAAAGTAAAATAAAACGATGGCTAATTAAACTTTTGCCTTCTTATTTGTATCGTGGATTTGATGATAATTGTGCTGAATTAGAAGCTTCTTGTTTGATTATCTGTTCAATTTTTGTTAAAAGTGTAAAATTGGATAAGAAAGTGATATCTAGAATGCTTATAAAACTTACCGAGGTCTGACAATGCTTGTGTTTTCTATTAATATTTTGTAATTCAGAAAGCAATGTCCAACACACGTCTACAAGTTGTCCAAATTATTATCGATTCGTCTAGTACCACTTCCCTACCAGATAAGTGCGTCTTTCTATTTTGTGTCGTTGTTTAATACTTACGTTTTGGGTCTAAATGGTCATATATTATCGTCGATATATTATATAGTAAATCGAGTTAATAAATTATGAATTAATAAAATTTACTAATTTATTAACTAGTTTATTAACTAATTAATTAATTTATTAAATTAATGAATTTTTAATTTTACATAATTTTATAAATTTATATTTTATTGTATTTTATCGTAAACATACGATATTGTTTCCTTCTCTTTTAGCCTTTTCATATAATCATATTTTCATATATATGAAAATATGATTATATAATTATAAAATATAAATATAGTATATCAAATCATATTATAAAATGTGATTATATATAATCATATTTATTAGTATCTATTTGTTATTATCCAAAAGATGTTTAAATCTGTATTAACATATAGACTTTAAACTTAGAATTTCTAGATAATCTTGTGTTTTTATTCAAATTAAAATTATTCTGCTTCTTTTAATTCGTTATTTCATGTTCAAAACTTTTAAATCTGATTATTTTATTGGCTGATATTGTATATTAAATCCTTTTTATCTATAAAATAGAATTTAAAATACTTCTGACCAAAATTGATATACATTTTTAATTGCCTTTTTTCATAAGTTTCATACATAAGTGACATATAAACTTTTTCATCAGTTACATTTATATCGTTTTAATGATAATTTCCATTTGATAATATTTAGATGTTTCCTTGAAATTATATCTACAGCCGATGAATTTCTACTGCAAATTAAAGATCCACCATGTCCTGCATTTGTCTGGTGTATTATAAAATCAATTATAAATAAAACTCAATTGATTTTTGATGAACAAGGTATTTTTCTTTAGCGCTTTTTGAATCTACATATTCTAGTGATATTAAGTGATTGATAAAGCTTTAAGAGTATTTGAATATGTTGTAAATTATGCAGATTGTGGAATTGCTCGGCGTGCGATCCGGTAATTCTAAATTTCAAATTACAATTTAAATAATTTTGTATTTTACAGGTTGGGTTTGTCTCTCTGTCCACATGAATGTTCAGACAAAAACCTTATTTTAAAACTGTTGATTGCTCTTTCTCAAAGGTAGACAAATATTTGTGTTTTCACATAAATTTGTGAAATAATCAGTACCTAACCAAAGTAATAATATTTTTTTATTATCTGTTCAAGTTATTGAATAAAATTATTTTTTTTAAATTTATATCATCTTTTAAAGCTGATATCAAAAACAACATAAATTTATATAAAATACTATATGTAATTATTAAAATCATTAGCTATATGGTTAAATCAGTTTCGAATGCTTTTAATATTTTGAGTTGCTTAACTCAAATTCATTTGTACTTGACAAATCCGAAATATCATAATATTATTTTCCAAAATTCTTTTATGAAATTTAGAAACTTCAACGTCGATATTTTATTATTTGTTATTATATTTTATTAGACATGTATTTGTATAGTTTGCCATTTATTTTATTATAATTATTACTAAATAATTAGCAATAGTTAATAACTTGGCATAGGTTGAAGGTTCAATTTTATTCGAAAATAGGTTTAAAGTTTATTTTTACTAATCGAATTATAGATAAAGGTTATTTTTCAGCACGGGTTTATCCGTAATGAAAATTACGCACAAATACGTATGTATGATATCTATTGTAAATAATTTCTATTTCAGATAATATCAGGAGATTTTACGTGCCCGAAACGAATAACTTTATTTTAACCAAATTAATATCGCCAGAATGTAGATTTGTTTGGTATCTGCTTGCAAACAACAATCACATTGTTTTTACTTGCAAATTATTATATACCTTCTAAAATCCAATTCTGATAGTGATATCATAATTCGCAATTAAAATAAATATTTAAAATTGCTTATAAATATAAGAAAATGAATGTTATGCTATGAATGAATGATAATATGATGCAGTTACGAGTCGTTTATAAAGTCTTAAGGTTATTAATAGTTTAGCATTTCTATTGCAATTTATACTATCACCGTGCTCCATTTCAAATATTTTATGACTGATTATCTAAAACTGATTTAATATTCTGTACCTTTTTGGCAAAATACAAGATTTATCAATTGACATATTAGCATCAAAATGCTGAACTAAATCTTTGTGTCAATAATATTTTTGTAATGAAACTATTAACTGTTTTTTAACTATTTCTATTTTTTGATAATATAATAATTAATAATATAATAACAATATAATAATACAATATAATATATTATATAATATATTATAACAAAAAAATAATTTAATAAATTTTTATATACAATAAGTGTGTAATAAACTTGTGTGATAAAATACATTGATTAATTTGAACTCATATTCTATTTGTCATTTCATGCCTTATAGAATGAGAAATCAATTACTGAGCAACAATAACATACTTTAAGTAATAACATACTTTAAATTATATTATAATTATATTATAATTTCATTTCACAATAAAGAATATTTAGAGCAGGATTAAAGAAGGAGAAACTATTATTTGATATTTCGCTAATCTCTGTTAGCATCTTCAGAAAAATATAATGTGATTGTAATTTTCAAAATTATCATTGGAATTTTCCGAAGATGCTAACTAAGATTAGTTAAATATCAAATAAAGTTTTCCACTGTTTTAATCCAGCTCCAATAGTTCGTTATCAATAATTAATCATTTTCACTTATTTACAATAATTTCACAATAATAAGATTAGCGCATCACCTTCCAATTACAATATTCTTTAAATCTCTCTCTCAATTCATTAATTAATATTAAACTGCAAACATAAAAACTTTTTCTAAGTAAAACACTCACATTTTTAATATATTAATTTCGTGTTTTAACTCAAATTTTGGTAATGAATGTGTAATTTTACAAAATAATGTAAATGTATTATAGATTTCTTCACCCAGACCAAGCCGAAAATAGAGCGATATGGAGGGCTAAATCTCACATAGCCGACCCTGCCTCAAAGCGGGACAAAGGCTGAAGAATAAGAAGAAGAAGATATTTCTGAATATTCGAATTTCAAATTAAATGAAATTTTACTAAAAATTCAAAATATTATTTGCAGATAAATTTTACCGCATGTTTGCATCCATCGTTTTTGTGCGTGCATTATGTAATTGAAAATTACATTGCATTGGAAATTTATCCAATGCAAATTGTAGGAATTGTCGAATTGAATGAGCAACAAGTAAAAACATTTAATTAAATTGATTGACTTACAAAACAGAAATCTACTAAAATGCTAGAATATATCAGAAGATTTTTCAGAATGAATACTGACAGATCATCTTTATTTAAATCAAATTTCAATCATGTTTTAAATTAATTTAAAATATTATTAATAATTTTTATATTTTCTATATTTATTGCTTAATTGAAGGAATTAAATCATTTAGATTTACAGCACTCTTTGATGTAGAGTTGAGCGCAATAATAAACAGTAACGAGTATAAAGAAAATGCAAATGTTCAATGCCAAATAAATTGTCTGCTGAAATGTTCATTCGCAGTCAAACATACTGTATACTGCATCATTTATTTTAGAATTTATAATGTCACTTCACTTTAAGGTATTGGGAAATAATAAACAGATGTATTTAGCTTTGAATGATTCAAATAAAAATTCACGGGTTTCGGCTTTAAAACAAATGCATAATTGTTTGCTACGAAAGGTATGGGCATAAGATATTTAAGTTACAAGTTTTTTCGTTCAGGAGGATACATTGATATTTGAATTTTGCGAGACTTCTCTTCTCGACCGAATACAGATAGACTGTGACACAGATGTCATATCTTATGCACTACAAATAATGTCTGACATATATCTAAAATTATCAACTGAAAGAAAGTTAAAATTGTGCGAAATATTAATTCGCCGCGGATCCATTTGGTTAGTACTTTCTGTTACTTCGTGTTTGTTTTTAAAATAAACTCACGTTTTAATACTTACGCTAATTTGAGTCAAGCTAGTTGTTTTTATAATCTAACTTGTTTTTATGAACTTGTTTTTAATCTTGTTTTTATGAACTATTAATCTCAAACATTAATTATCTTAAATGATTAATCTTATATTAATCTTATATTTATTATATTTATATTTTATAAATATATTATATTATATATTATATTTATATTATATTTATATATTTATATTTATTAAAATAAATATAAATAATATTATAAATAATATTGGTTATATTTATATTATAATGTATAGTCTACTTGGAATAATATTGAGACTACGAAGTTCGTTAATTACTGATTCAACTGACAATCGTACTTTTACATTTTAATCGTAAATTTCTGAAGAAGCAAAATTCAATATTTCGATATCATCTCAGGAATATTGTGTGAATTTTTGGATTAAAACTAATTTATTCGTTCCTTTAAATTTATAAACCTATAAGAAAAACAATAGGATATTTCCAATTATAAAAGTTTTGTTCAACCCTTTTACGTTTTCTCGCTTCTATAATTTAACATTATGGAGGGTTAAAAGTTTTCAATATTTAGTTTTCGTTATTTCTAATGATGTAAAAGACGATATTACAGCCTAGCTTTATTGTATATCAGATGGTTTAAACTAGTGAGAACCGTTAGTTATTAACAAATCTGTTGTTAGGCATGGTGACCCGCTCACCCCTATATAATTTTTTCTTTTGTATAAATATTGCAGCTCAATTATGCCCTACCTTAAAATCAAGTTAATATATTTACGCCGAGGGCTTAGCCAAAATGTCTACTGAACTTTTCACTCTGAAGCACTTCCTCTTAGCGAATAAACTAAAGGTTAATACGGATAAAACCAAAGTAGTAAAATTAAATATCTGTGGTGCCTTGTCGTGATGATCAGCTCTCGTTAGAGTACGTCTTTAGAAATCTGCAAAAGTTACAAATAACATAATATAATGTTGTCATTATCCTTATCATGTGTCACAATCACTATTCGCCGCGATACACCTTGAACTTAAAGCTGCAATAATCGCTATGCGTACTATATGTCGCTTCGTTTTCCAAAGTAATGTTGCTATACGTATATATATTATAAAATTACTAAAATGCTATTTCTTTAAGAATTTTCTTAAGTTGTAGACTGGTAATAACCTCTTTAACTAAGCACGTAATTGGCTATACAATGTTGTCATGTAATTAAATTCTCGAAGATGAATTTTAAATATATAACAAGGTACCCGGAGTGCTGCCGGCTACAATCAGCTCGTCTAGGATTGATAAAGAAGTCTGCTCTGAATGTAATCGAACTCTGGTTTTTGTCAACATCTACGATTATATATAGGTTGAATAAATTGAATATTTATTTGTATTTATAAATACACATTTTTAATTATATTACTCGTTTGATAATCGAAAAAGCTTCAACTGCTTTTATAAAAATATTTAATTTGTTGTTATTTAAAAAAGTAGGCTGCTAGATAATAGAAACGGTTTTTAGTAACAACCAACGATAGGGTTGGTTGTTATGTACAACTAACCCCTAATATAACCAACACTTCTACAACCTAAGAGGTTTATAGTGAAATATGTAGAGGCTATGCCGGATTTACAAATCACAAAACGTATAAACTAATCAATTACAGACTTCAAAATTAGACAGATAATAAAACTATAAAACTATAAAAACCATATGAAATAATAATTCGATATGATAAAAGGAAAAATAAAATTTTCCTTTTTTGATCAAGCTCCAATAATTCTTTATCGATAATTGAGCATTACCAACTATTTACAATTTAAAATATGTACTGTAACATAGTTTCGACTAACTAAGTTAAATGTATTATATGATGAGTTAAATATATTAAATGTGTTTAATCTAAACACTTCTTTGCTGTTCTTTTATTTTTGTATCTTTTTCAGCCTTTTTAAAGTTGATGTACTGGTGAGTAAGATACTTGTGGACTCGAATATCGATTCTTTGTTGAGATTATGTGTTTTCTTTAACTATCTCACTGTTAATCCATCAATATCCGCACATCATTCCGCCCTGAGCAGTCTATTTGGTTGTGCTTTCAACGTAAATGATATAGATCTTGTAAAATTATCAAATGAAGATATTCTACACTCGATTATTGCACATACTGGAAAATTGGTCAAATCTGAACCATCAGCAGTTATTACTCGGATTTATGATTACTTTGAAGCTAAGAATAAACTCTTCATTTTGCTAGTTCTTACAAATGCGTGTTGCTGTGATCCTGAAAATGTCGATGACAACTTACTCTCGTGTGTATTCGATATGATAAGTAGCATACGAAATTCTAATACAAATGTGAGTGATTTTCTGTTTACATTTAATAATGAACGTTTTACTTTTAGCAACATGCAAATCAAAGGAAAAGACGTCATTTTGCTAATAATTCAAAGTGTGAAAACCTTTTAGTTGCGTTATCAATTCATGACGATGCACGAATTATCCACTATTGTCTTAGTTCTTTGATTTCCAATGTTAAAGGTATTTTTTATCACTAATAAACGAATTAACAAACGACTTTTCAGATACAAATTTTATAACAAAGCTTTTTGATCATATAAGCATTAACTCAATTGATGAAATGTACCAATGCTTGCTTTTACAATTCCTTGACGTAAGTTATATTCTAATATCTTGAAAGTTATCTTCGCATTTAGATTTTTGTTACAATCTCAAATGAATTCGACAAAGCAAAGTTTATACATTTTGCTCTTGGAAAATCAAACGATGAGTTAAACCATTGCTCATATTTGCGGAAAATGCAGCTGGTTAGAATGGCTGTCAAAAACAGTTTTCTACAAATTACTGATCAAGGTAATCTATGTTAAATTATCATGCAAATTAGCTGTAAATATTTCAAAATTAAAATAATTATTTATATCACTCATTTACTCATCGCAGCTGCAGCTATTATTCAAAAAATATATATAAATTATAAAATACTTAAGTATATAACATATGTAATATGTAATATTTCACTATTTATTTTAATAATAGTCGCTATACAAATATTAGTCCAATAATTTTATTAAAAATAAATAATCATAAAATTAATAGAGTGTGCAATATAATACAATAAATACACACATATAATATATGTATGTATTTATATAATACTTATATTATATTAATGTATTTAATATATATTATATTATTATATAATAATATATAATAATATAGTAATAATATAATAATATAATAATATAATAATATAGTGCATAAAGTACAATATACAAAGTATATAAAGTGATAAATATAATCATAGAATAGTAAAACATAAATCTTAATAACTTGTAACAAATACATAATATGGAATAAAAAATATTAAAAATTAATTATAATTTAATTGTATAAGTTTTTTTAAATCTGTATTATTAATTACAATGTCTTCATTTCAAAAGCAGTGTTTTAAGTCATTTTAAATGTCATTTTGAATTTTTTTGTCTGTTTTGTTTAGACATACCTTTTTTCTTGTGCATACTTTACGATGTTCCTTATGAAGTAGCAATCGAGATTTTTCATATTATGTCTTCTCATAAAAGTGATGTCTTTACATCGTTGCTTACCAAAGTACTTGAACGTCGTAAAGAAATAATGTCTGATCGAAAAATTCTTGTCGAGGTAAATTGATATCTATATCGTTCAATACTATTGTTTTCATAAAGATCATATGCTCTAATGTCAAAAAAGACAGTGTTCAATTAAATGTGATCCTTGAAGCTTGTCGACAAGACGAACGGGTTGCTTTGCTACTTCAATATTGTAAAATTGATGTAAGTATCCTCCTCTAATTTAATTTGTTGCCAATTAATATTTTTCAGTCGCTGTGCCGCCTATTGCTTGATCATATTCAAATCGATAAGTGTAATATCGAAGCTGTTCCTTACATTCTCGTGCATGTAAAGTCATCTATACGTGATCTTCAATTTCAGAAAGAACGATTATTCAAATTGCTCGTTCGTGGCATTACTTCGGATAGAGGACTATTGGATTGCGGCTTTGACAAACGTCTCAGAATAAAACTTGATGTACAATATTGCTGTCAGCTGCTTATAATGATTTTTAAAAATAAAACTGATAGAAGTTTAAATTGGATCGCTCCTATTCGCAAGGTGAGTTGTTGCTATTTTGTGCATTTATAAAAGATAACGATTGTATGTTATAGTTTAAAAAATATAATATAATATTTAAATAGTAATATAATTTTATGTTTAATAAATAATAACATTTAATAACATTTTAAGAAATATTGATATAAAGACCTTATGTCGCTGGATTAAATGTTTTATAATACCACTCAGTTTAAATATTTGTATAAAGAAATAAATAGATATTAACGCATATTCTGAAATATACCTAAGTGTTAATTTGATATTTTTATTTGCTGCTTACAGTAAAAAG
Source organism: Pomphorhynchus laevis (assembly GCA_012934845.2). NCBI lineage: Eukaryota > Metazoa > Acanthocephala > Palaeacanthocephala > Echinorhynchida > Pomphorhynchidae > Pomphorhynchus > Pomphorhynchus laevis. The sequence continues at coordinate 64,330 of WNNJ02003807.1, forward strand.
CGCTCAGGCTCTCATTTTCTTTTGTTAGAAATTAAAAATTAACATTTTTTGCTTAATTTATTTTATAAATATTTTAAATATATATTCGAATGTTGAAAGCATTCGTATATGATGATTTTGTATTTTTATATCGCTACTCGGTGATAGAAGGTGAAAGATATGCAATTCGATTTGGAATGTGTAGTGGCACTATGTAAGCAACACAGAGTGTTTGCTTGTATATAACTTAAAAATATATGTATGAGCTCAAGATAAATGATAAATTATTGTTTAGGCGGTATATCTTTTTTACTGTATTTTTTGCAATTTTGGAAATTTATGTTAAAATCTATAAAGTATAGTTGAACATTTTTTGTGACGTTCATGTTTTAGCACTTTAGACTTCATTTGTTTAAACTGTCTTTATCATAAACGCATTTTTTATGAACTGCATAATTAAAACATCTTTTGTCATACTTGATAACATTATGTCTCTATTTATAGAAAAAATTATGAAATGGAATTTTAATTAAAAGTGCCATCAATTTCCTTAATTTCTCTTTCTTTTTTTTCATATACAAATCACTTTATGATTTTTTTTTCAATTAGAGCAGATAATTTGAGCTTGTTGGGTTTTACACAATTTTTTCAAATACAATTATGATGTTTTTGAAAACAAATACCTGTTTCATTTTTGCTATGCTTGATATGTTCAAATTTAGAGTTTGTTTAAATACATTGTTTTATATTGTATAGATTATATATCATTCAAATTAGGGTTGTTAAACATATCTTTGTGTGTAGCTACAAACTAGCCATCTTTGCGGTTTTTCTTCAAAGGCATAATATCGTTTTATCTCTAACGGACCATAGATATTTATAATATAATAATACAACATATTTTAATTTTATAATATTACAATAAAAATATTTTATTATAATCCAAAATATTATTATATTGTTCGTGAATCTATTACACTTTTAGGAATTGCTCAGCACTAAACTTTTCATGAGAATATTAAAATGCAATGACGATATTGACTTATTCATATCTATGTTTGAAGAGGCTGGTTGCTTACAAAAAACGCACACATTATTTTCTGCAAAGAATTTACCAACTTTGATGAGAATTCTTAGACAATACGTGAAATCGCCAAACGAGAAAGTTGAATATATGGTAAAATTGGGGTTATCGTTTTTATCAAACGTAATAGCAAAAGGTATACATTTTTATTTTTCTCATGTCGACTTTTTTGTTAATTTAGAAAAAGTTAATACCGATTCTCTTGTGATATTTCTTAATTATTTGTTGACAACAGTCAAACAGGAATCTGCGATTTCCTCACAGTGCATTCACATAACATCTTTGTGCGTTTTACATCAAAACGAGGTAATTTGTATTTCTATAACAATATTTGTAGCTAATGAATTATATTGACGAATTTCTTCTTCTTTTTCTTTATCCCGCTTTGAGGCGATGTCAACTTTGTAGGATTTAACGAATTTTAAAAAGTTTTTTAATTTCGCGTGATGTTTCGCTTGATATGGTGACATCTTTAAAACTGTAAAAATAATTCGTACATTTAGTCATATTTTTTCAAACGCATTTTTATTGACGCGTTTATTTATTCATCTTCATTTTTATTGTCTTTTTATTCTTTTACAGATTCAGCTTCAAAGCAATTACAATATGTTTCTCATTTTGTATTTCAAAACATAGTGTATTAATAATAAAGTGATTTACTAATGGAAATAAGAAGGATTCATACACTATTGTTGAATGTTGCTTCTTTGATGTAAATATTATAAAATTTTATTGATCCTGCTACAAAATTCAAAAAATCAACATTATGATCAAAATTGAAATGGCAAGACGCCCCGCATGAGTCAGAAAATTTATTGAATTTTCGATTCCAGTTTGGAATCATCATCAGAAATTGTATGTTTATTAGAAACCAAAATTTTTTCACCTTAACAAAATTTTGGTTTCTAATAAACATACAATTTCTGATGATGATTCCAAGCTGGAATCGAAAATTCAATAAATTTTCTGACTCATGCGGGGCGTCTTGCCATTTCAATTTTGATCATTTAACATTGACCCCGAGCACCTTCCGTTTCCATAATCAACATTATCCTTTTTATAGCAAAGAATAAAATATTTTAAACTAAAATTGTTGACTTCTTTAAATAATAAAGAATTATTAGAGCTGGATCAAAGAAAAGTGGAAATTTTTTTGATATTTCGCTAACTTCTGTTAGCATCTTTAGGAAATTACCTTAAATAATGCTAGCGATTGAACTGTAAAAACTGTAAATTTTTAAAATCAATCTTTATAAATAGCTCTTTTAGTAAAAAAATCTAAAAAACGTTTTTTTATAAATATTATAATAAATAATAAATCTCGAAAAATTGGTTGTTTGAAAAACATTTTAACTTCATTTTTTAAATTGATTTCGGTCAATCGACTGCGAACCAATTCGACTGCGAATTGATTTCGGTCAATTGACTGCGAACCAATTCGACTGCGAATTGATTTCGGTCAATCGATTGAGAATATAAGACAGTGAATTTATTGTTTAGATATTTGAAAATGATAATTTCATAAAATATCACGTGCATCTGTTAAATTAAATTGTGTAAGCAGACTCCATTGTTTTTAAAAATTAAACAAATTGAGAACGTAAAATTTATCGTTACAAATTTTACGTTGACTCGATTTGTCGAATATATCGACATGTTGAATACTATATATGTCGAATATCAGACCAGATAAATCTAATCTAGATATTGTTTTTAATAATATTTTTATTTATATAATAAATAAAATAAATTTATTTATATTTACTTATCTAATTAATTAGATAAATTATCTAATTTATAGATTATCTAATTTATAGATTTAATTTTGCATTTAATTTAATGACAATCAATATTTAAATTTATTATTTATTCCGTTAATGCAATAAAAGGTTTGTAAATTTGTAAATTATAGCACTTAGAAAGTTACAAAGTTGTAAAAGATTAAAAGTTTGAGTGCATTTGTAATACAGTGCCCGTTAGAAATCACTTTAAGATAAATGTCTATATTTCATAAATGTATCTTTTCACCATTGTATTAAGATACCTTTTTGAATTCCATAATATTTCACGATTAATCCAAAGATTACATTTATTATTTTCAGTCCGTATTGAATCGTGAATAAATAATAAATTTTAATATTGATTGTCATTTAAAATAACAAATATCAATCGATTTTGTTTATAATATATTTATTAATTAATTATTAATCGATAAAATAACATTTTTGTTTCACGGTATTACATTTAATTTATTACATTCATTTATTTAATTATTTCTAGCAAATTTTTAATTTTTTAAATATAGCGATTTACATTATTACGGTTTCAGCTTCCTTTAAGTAAGAAGTATGCCAGCGAAAAGTATTTTTAGTTAATGTTGTGTTATTAATAAAATATCACAGCTATTTTACGTAATTTTTCAACGTTCGAGAATTTAAAACGAAATGATTAGCATATGATAACTTTTCAAATTATTAATTTACTTAATAGTTTATTTATTAAATCATTTTAGCAATTAATTTTCTGAATTAAAAATCAAAGTAACTTGAATATTAAATTCGCAATTTACCTTAACATCTCCGATTCACTTGGTTAGAATAAATTGTTTAAAACATTGCATCATGTTGTAAATATTGATATAACGCAAAGAGAAATCACGGAAGATAAAATTGGGCATATGATATGAATTATCATATAGAATTAAATAATTGAAGACATTTTTTAAAGATAATATGTAAATTTGCAGTATATGCTTAGTACAATTGTTTAATTGTGTTTAGCCTTTGGGTACACTTACCCAACAAATTCTGTCATTAAAACATTCAATGCAAATCAATCCATCGCTTGTTAATGCATTTATGAATTTACTATCGGAAGATCAAGCACATTTCACCGAGAATTTATATGCCGCACTTATACATAACTTGTTGATTGATTTCAATCACAAAGACTCTGTCACTTACCAACGTATCCGTGAATGCTTTCTTGTTTCCTCCGACATTACAATTAAATTACGATGGAATCTTCCATACCTGTGTCTTTGCAATTCGATTTTGAAATCTGAAGTAGATGTACGTATTTTCACAGTAATTATATTGCTTGATAAATTATCTAATTATAGAAATCCTCAATGTCCGATACTCTGCTCGATATTTACAGAACGTACTCTGCGCCTGATTTGAGACAAATTGTTTCTTATTATCTTCATAGAAGTATTTTCTGCTATGTAACTTTCAACTTTATGTATTTGTTTCAGCTGCACGCGCTTCTGACCAAATTGCTGATCTTAATCCCGTTATTTCGTTTTTGGATATCATGTTAAAAGACAATAGCATCAACTCTATGCTTACTGTAATTATCGATTATTCGCTTTCGCGCTCATCATGTTTTTTTAGGAATTTGAAGAACACATGAACATAAATGTTGCTTTAGAGGCATTGGAATTTAGCTATATCAATGAACTTTCTGTTATTACTAAAACGGTTTGCATAAAACTTGTTTATGTCATTAATTTTACCAATTAATTCCAGCTTCTGCAAATTCTTACCGGGCAGCAGTTGATGAAATTAGTTCGCAAATTTTGCCAACAAAATTCAAAATTCAATAATCAAAGTATTTGCGTTTTGATCTCTTTTCTAACCGATTCTGGATATCACAAGGTTTGTTTGTGATCGAATATTTGAATTCTAAAGTTTAATCTTTTAGAAAGACGAATCATGTAAAATGATAAAATATTTTAATTCAATGCTGTCAAGTAATAACAATTCGTGCTATTTTCCTATCGAGCTATTTCGTTTCATTCTTGATTTGACCGTAAATTTCAATCAACAGAATACGAAGATATTTCTGCCTGTATGTTGGATTTTCACATTTAGGTTTAATATATGGAATTGCACAAAGCGTTTACAAAAATTGATTCACAATACCCTAACAATTTTATTTTTAATAAAAAATAAAATATTTTTTATTTTAATTTCTTTAATCCGTTGTAATTATTAACTATCTCAAGCCTAATAGTTTTGTTGTTCATCCTTGGTAATTTTGAATTCAATATTTAAAATAAATATTTCATTAATAACTTTAATTTATGAATACATCTTATCTGGATATTAATATCTGTTTATTAATAATATTAATTATTTAATTGTTAGTTACCAATTCAAAATACTTTGAATTGAAAAACACTTCAAACAATTTGAATTGTTTCGCAAATTCAAATTTACATTTTTTAAATTTAAATAATATTTCTAATAAATCAGATTATATCTGATTTATTAGATCTATACCAGATCTATACTCTAAATCTATGAATAACTAAATCTATAAATCTATGATTTATTATAATAGATATTTTTATACTATAACTGATATTTTTATAAATATTATCTGTAACCATCATGCACTATAACATTTAGTTATTTTAATTTGCTGTTAGTACAAATGGTTGCTTCTATTTTAGCTTTTGGATACATGTCTTGACATGCTTGACAACAGTGAAATCGCTACCAGCCATCAAGTTATTCTTAATATCATCGAGCAATTGTCCTTTAAATTAAACGTCAACATGTTACCTAATTTAAAATCATGTATTAGTAAACTGCTCAATCATGCAAGTTTCTTGAGGTAAGATGCCATAACTTTTGTGTAAATAAACGTAATGTTTAGCAAAAATAGTCATTGAAACACGAACAATTTGGATTCTTTATTGTATTCGACTGTTTTCTGTGAATATTATTAATATTATTAATTTAATATTATTATATTATTAATATTAATTAATAATATAATTAATATTTTATTATAATATTTTATTACATAATATCTGTTATTTTGATATATTATTTATATATTTTATTTAAAAATAAGATACAAACTTATGATAAAAAATTAAAAGCATTTGAAAACTTATAAAATGAGAATTACAATTTAAATGAAATGAATTTAAATTTACAATTTTAATTACAATTTTATGAAACTTTGTGTACTTATGACAATGAAATTGTCAATTATTGATAGGTATTTAGATTTAACTAGTGGATAAAAGCGGAACAATTTAAGAAATATTTATTTACAAAAAAAATATTTATTATTAATAAATATTTATTAATAAATATTTATTAATAAATATTTACAATTTATTCAAAAAAATAAATTTAAATATTTTTCTATGGCTATGGCATCACATATCGTTAAAATTAAAAATTTGTGTTTATTAGAATTTGTTCTTAATGTAATTTTTTGCGATGATTTAATCGATAAATTATTGATTATTTATGACATTATTTGTTAAGCAATCGTCGTTTAAGCAACTCATATTTACAGTGCATTTCAGTTATTGTAAAACGACTAGAAGGACTCACATCACCATTTGTACACGATTTCATCAACCTTGTATTTGCTTATTGCTTATTGTATCTTATTAATATTATGAATTTAGTGTGTTTCTTATCCTGAAGTATCGATGCCACTTCAGCAAATTATATCTGAATCGATACCGTTTCGAATTCTGATTCAGAACACCCCAACAGAATTACTGCATAATTCAAATAGTTTCAAAGTCACAATTGTTTTGTCTATTTTACACAGGGCGGTGTCACTTACTACTGCTAATGAAATAAACCTCAGTTTTTTACAAATTCGTCATATTTGTATGGCAGTATTAAAGTGTCGGTCAGAATCTAATGATGTACGTAAATATTTGTGTTAGTTAAAAACATTACCGTATTATTTCAGATATGCTTTTAATATTCATCTTGTATTCGACTAATGCCTTTTGAATTTTTTAATAAAAAAGTTCAAAGTTAAAATTTTCTTTAATTTTTTGAAAATTAATTCTGTTTCAAATGTAAATCATTTGTTGTCTCGATCTATTTGTCAATTTTAATGATAATCAATTACATTTTAATTGCCAATTATGTCAAATTTATCTAGCTGTATAATTTTACGGAAACTGTTTCTTTTTCTACAAAAATTTTTATATCTTCGATACAAGTGATTTTTTTTATCTTAAGGTATTTATAATTTATAAATATTAATTTATATTTATATTTATAATTTTGAATTACGTTTCATTTACTCGATTTTAGCTCGGTAATGATTCTATCAGCTCTATTGAAAACAACGGATTTGGTTTTATTATTGCTGTGGTGTTGAAACTCTCGGAAGAAACGTTTCTTCCATTTTTTACGGGTATAACAGATTGGGCACTGAATGAACTGGAAGAGCCGTGCATTAATCGCCTGACAAGCTTTTTCAAACTTTGCACTGGGTATAATTTCAACTTTACTTTAGTCTCAATTGTATATTTTAAATTTGCACCTAATCTTGAAGAAATTAATTAGATAAATTAAAGAAATTAAAATCAAATTCATTAAATTCAACACTCTCAAGGCATTTATGCGACGTGCTAACGGTGTTTTACAAACCGTTTATACAAATTCAACAGATGCCTACAGATACCGGTGTTATTTAAAAGATCGCAGTTCTGATCGGTCGAATTATCAAATTAATTGATATTTAGACTATATCAATTAATTAATATAAAATCAATATAATATTAATATTAAATATAAATATTAATTAATATTAAATCAATTTATATAAATTAATAAAAAAATAGTTATATTAATTTGAAAATATATTACATTATTTTTGTAATCCTTATAATGATAGCAAAGGCTATTCAAATATTGAATTTTTTAAATAAAAGGAAATCATTTTCTTTGTTCCAGTAAAACTATCTTAAAGATAGTGTTTACAATCCTTAATTGTGATGAACCGATTAATACATAATATACCGTATTTTTTAATAAATGTGTGTTTTCCGTTTCTCTTAAGGTCGAAATCGATTTCTAGTATTGCATATTATTCCGTAGAGAAATAAATTACTAAAAATTCATTTAGCTCAATAATAAAGTTTTAGTTATTTAGTTTGTAAATATATTTGAAAATGGACAATTTTCAAATTAAAAATATCCATGTTATTACCGATAATATCGCAGTACATGATCGCATTATCGATATACTTTTCTCTAACGCTCCTAAATCAAATATTAAGTGTTTTTTTTTGAATTTTGATACAGAATCAATAAAATACAAATTTATGTTTAATAAACATCTTTTCGATTGTTGGAATGTTCGTTTAAAACGAACGACAGTGTAAATTGCTATTGTCGATTAATTTCAAACTTTAGCAGTCGAAGTTTAATTGATTAAATTTATGAAATTTAATGATTGTTTTAATTTAAATTTAATGATTGCTTGAGAATGTAAGGTAAAAAATTGCAAATTTCAATTTGCAATTTTTATCTTCTTATATTAAAAATTATTTTGAACTCATTTCTTAATCTGTTTTTAATATTTTTCTGTTTCTAAATTTTTTTATTTATTTTTTAATATAATAATATAAATACAAATATTTGCACTGTTTCATTTTAATTGTTTCTTATACTTTTAGGCTAGGGCAAAATTTACGAAGTATTTTCACTAAGTATGCCGCTGAAGTACTTGACTCGTTTCCTGGCTTGATCGAATGGACCACAAGTACGTGTCTCCTTATTTCTAGTTTCTAAAATATTTATTTTTTTTGTTTTAGAAAATGGCGAAATAATTGATTCACAATTTTATAAGGCAATGTTTTCGTGTCTGTATACGATATTATGTCATGATCAGGATCAAACCGTAAACTGCGGTACTCGCTTTGATTTACTAAAAACATCGTTAATGAAGAAGGTAAGTAAGATCATTGTATAATAAGATCATTGTCTGCTTATAGACTTTTACTTGTCATAAAAGCCTCTACAAAACCTTTATGTAATTGACTTAAAGTCAATAAGAAAAGTTAAACTTATTCACTTAAAAGTCAATAAGTTTAACAGCACATTTTATAATGTACCGAAATACTATTAATATTTTTCATTTGTTTAGATGAACGTTTACTGGGTGTAGAAATACCAAATATAATCTTAAAACTTTAATTTGTATTAGAGTCATTTCTTTAGGCAAATGTTTTTGTATTTCTAATTTAGATATTCGTTCAAACCTCGTGTACATAAGATATCTGATGTAACGAGATGAAAATAAACTTCAAATTCACATCAATTCGTAAAGGCTTGTTTTGAGCAATTTTATATAACTGTGCAGAAGTGGATACAAGTTCTGTTATATTGTAGTAATAAGATCAATTTGACTGAGGTTGTGAAAACATGACATCATTCCTAAAGTGTTGTTAAATGCTTCATTCGTTTATAAAATTATGTTCTGGTTATGCTTATAAGATATGCTTATACATATCCTTTTTATGTTGGAAAAAACTGTTCAAATCGAGGAAAGCTCATTCAGTGACAAAATTAAACACAATCTATAAAGTATTTTTAAGTCATAATATTTTGGATGTGTACTATTCTAGCTTTTGTATAAATGGGAATGCTCAGTAATCTTTCTGATGTAAAACTTCTTCCAATCTTTAAAACAGTAGGTCGACTAATGGAAGTTGAGCTAATGTTTATAGTAGTCGACCTACTGGCAGCGAGAGAAAGCTGAGGTTTACTTACTCAGCCGTATATCATTAGTATATCATTAACATCTATCTAGATTGTAACACACATATCCTTTCTTAAATTCAAAGTTCCATCATTCCAACATCACAGGTGATGTTGGATGTAACGGTTTTATTTACGCTTTTGATTTCAAGCATACTTGTGCTATAATTAAACAATACTACACTGCAATAATCGGTCTAAATAACAACCGAGCCCACTCTATAATATAATATGATAACCAATAATGTCTACTGAAATCAATAAAGGATTCAATTCGGCATTTATTCATTTATATGAAGAATTGTCTACTAATTTATTCTAATTTATTATTATATTATTAATTATTATATTTTATAATAATATAAATTAATATTTTGTATAATTATATATAATTATATAAATTATAATTATTTTATATAATAATTTAAATATAATTTATATATTCAGTATTTATATTAATTTATTAATTTATATACATAAAATGTCGACAATAATAATTCAAATAAAATCAATAAATGATTCAATTTACATTTATATAAAGAATTGACTAACCAATTAATTCTAAATATTAATTTTCTTTACATGATGAAATTAATTGATTAGTATTGTTAATTTTGTTGGATATTTTATAATAATATAAATTAATATTTTGTATATTTATATATAATTATATAAATTATAATTATTTTTTATATAATAATTTAAATATAATTTATATAATATTGTAAATATGATATATATTTATATATTAATTTATTTTCTAATTATGTACGTAATTTATTGCTTAGTAATTAATATCAAAATCACCGGTTAATTTTTATAAGTCTCTCAATAATGGTATCAGTAATACTCTCTCAGTATTTGCGTTTTGGTCAATAGAACACACACGTACATCACGGTCTAAGGATATGAACGATACCGTTTAGTAGTAATCTAATCTTAATAATCTAATTTTATTCGATATTAAAATATCTAATAAAGTGATTTGATTCAATTTGTAAATTTTAATTAGTTGTATAAAACACATTTTATGATTTACTAGATTTACATGTATTACATACATTTTCTACTTTTGTTTACATATCTGGAACATATCTGGGACATATATCTAGCTTTCCTATTAATGATTTATATACGTAAAAGTAAATAACATATTAAGGGAAGGGTCTGCGGATAAAGTGATTTATAGTGATGCACATACCCTTCCAATAGTAAAGGATCTGTTAATAAAGTAATTTAATAATCGTGTGTTTAGTAATTTTAGGAATTTTTTAAAATTCCTAAAATGAATTTATACAGCCGAAGTCATTATGTTCGTGAAGATTAAGATGAACTTGGAAAATTTAGATGATCAAAACTGAGGGAGTGTTGATGGTGGATGAACAATTAGATTTTATCTATTTCTTATTTTATTTGCTCTAAGTGTTTTTGGAAACTTGTTGAAAACTACTGATAAATCACGACAATTTACCAGAAAGTGTGTATCTTATATGCAGGATGTATCTTACACTACAGCCTGCATGCTAATTTTTTAAATTATATTTAAAAAATTCTATTTATTATAATTAAATTATCATATTTTTTTCCTAGCAAAAAATTAGTAGTTTATTTCATGCTGATTCAAATCAAATTGACCTCAATAATCCAATATTTAGATCAAAACTTGATTTTTATGCCAATAAAATGTTTATTAAGTCAGTATAAGTTAATGTATATAATGCTTCTAATATATTTTATATGGCTGTATTTCTATACAATCGCCTAATGAAATTTTTATATTAAAAGACGGCTATATATTTTTCATTTTAAACCTTTCACGTATAGCACAATTTCAATATTTTTATTATTTTTATACAAACTATTTTAAGTTACCATGTCCTATTACATACATGAAAGACTTTAAAATATAATTGTTTTTTACATTTTATAGTTTCTTCATTATATTTTAGTCAGAATGACAAAAATAATTGATATATGTTGATAATAGATATCGACAAGAACTTGTGTGATCTCTATAATGATTGCCAGCTAAATCTAAACTATCGAATAAACTATAAAATGCATTAAACTTTAAAATGTAGTAAAAGCGCATTTAATTCCTTCACATATAAGATAACATTTTAAATGGCTTAAACAAATTTTTATTATTGATTTTAAATTTTATTTTTTTTAACTTGAAATTGTTTTACAATTTTATGATCTAATTTTATTGTTTCTTATCGTTTCTAATGGGTTGACACTAAAATTTTAAAATCACAACCTTCGTGGAAGTATAAACTGTTTTTATTACGAAACAAAAGAGATATCAACGCCAACTTCTATATTTCGATAGCCACTCTTATAATTATAGACCACTCTTATAATTTTCTTTCTGAAGATTATTATAGTAGATACCGAAATAGAAAAAATGAACTGATTTTGTTTAAACAATAATTATTATTGGTTCTTATGTTTCAATTAACTTAAATTTTAATAATCTTTGCTTCTTGGTATTTACCGTTTGCTTGATCAACATTGATCTATCTCACTCATCTCGTGTCTAGCTTGTTGAAAAGACAGTGGACAAAGAGATAATATCGGACGCTTTGTGCCCGTGTGTTGGCCAACTAGTTAAAGCGTCGTCTTCTCCAGATTGTGCTCGTCAAACGATACTTGCTCTCCGTGATGGGCCATCAAAAAGTAACCGCCGACTTGTAAGTCTGTCAGTTGTTTTCGCCAAAAACAATATTTGTTTCTTACGTTTGTACAGGATCGCTTAAATACTCTGGAGTGTGTTAAACAGATTGCAATATGTCTTGGAAATGAATTTCGTTTCGTACTACCAGAGGTAGTACCGATTTTGTCTGAATTGCTTGAAGGTAAACTTTATCTCTGACATTTCACCTCACAAATTGGTGTTTATTTTTCATTTTAAAATTTAGACAGATCAGATCAAGTTGTGTTACAGACAAATACTCTTATTTCTCATCTCGAAGATATGCTTGGTGAGAGCATACAAGACAGTTTTGTCAAGTAAATGTGAAACAATGTGTTTGTGTACAAAACAGTAAATTGTTTTTCTTTTCTTTTATACGTAGAAGCTAAAGGTTAAATATTTTATGAGCATAGTCTTTACAAACATAGTCTTTTCACAGTCGTGTTTTACTTACATTTATTTTGAAATCAAAATGGGCAATTTTTCAAAAAAGGAGTTTTAAGTGCAAGGCAAAAAAGCTGCTTCAATGCCATTTAGCGGGACCGAATTTCTGCCTACTATGCATTTTAATACTACACATGAAAACGATAGAGACGATAATTGGCAGTGTATAAATAGTCGTTCTAGTTTAGACGTTAAAAAAGATAACTTTGATCAACAGGCCACATCACCTTACCTTTTCATCAATACCAACGGTGTTGCAAACGATCAAAATTTTTGTAGGAGTGATAGCAGCCAAATATATAATGATTATGCAACCTACTCGACTCAACACCAGCACATAATAAGGCCTCCACCCCCTCCGAAACTAATGTATAGTCATGTGGTAACTCCAACTCCTGTTTCAACTTCGGACTCGATGGATCATTTACAAATACGAAATGGTCAGTTTGGAAACAACACCAACGCTACGGTTACCACAACACCGTTACATATGCTACCTGTGCTAGTAACTGATAACCTCAAGAACCGTCCGTCGGATGCTGATCCGATATCGCAGTATAATGGAATATTCTCTCCGGTACAATCGTCATCATACAATTTAGATGTTCCTTCAGTAAAACATCCTGACTTTGATAATAATGTTAACTCTTTCGGTGAACAAAGTATACGAATGAACTGCCCACACTGTGGTAACCTCCAGGAAACTCATATCGTTCGAAAAGTGGGTTTCACGAATATAGTAGCTAGCATTTTAGCCTGCATTTGCTTGCCATGTACTTGGTTAGGTTGTCAATGCATTCCAATGTTCGTTGACGACTGGAAAGATGCAGTGCATTACTGTCGGGCTTGCGGACGTAAATTGGGTAGCTACAATTCAATTGCAAATGGAAAGTAACAACTAGGAAAACAAGTCTTTGTATATTAAGAAGTCTGCTTTCCGTATCTTTTAGGTTTATTTTTTTTATTTGAGACGATTTTTGTGATACAATTATTTAAAAACTATTAATTAACTGTTTATTAATTTTTTTTTATTTTTAATTTATAAATTAAATTAATTTTTTTAATTAATTAAATTAAATTTTATTAATTTTAATTTATTTTTAATCTTTTATTGTAAGCTATTATATTAGATCTAAGAAAATCTTGTACTGATTTATAAAATCTATAATTTTTTATTATAAAAGATAAATTACGTCAAAAACGATAAATTAATCACAAACCTACTCAACTTCAATTTTATCCACAGTATTTTATTAAAAGTGTTATTCACACTGATTGTTGGAAAGCAATTATTTAAAACATTAAATAATTAAAATTTTTTATTTAAATTAAATTCCTTAACAAATTCAAAAGAATATTACATAATGTAGTTAACCACAGTCATAACTTTATTGACATATTCGAAGTTAGTTTTCAATTCCTTATATTTTATTTCAATTGCATTCTAAAAGCAAAACAATGTGAGCTTGTTTTGCAAGCTAGCATTGCAACAACCGATGTGCTTTCTTAAAATTAAAAAAAGAAAAGTTTGGTTACTTGATGAATATATATATGAAGAAGGAACTTAAATAGTCCTTTTCAAAATTAATAGTAGACTTTAAACATATATTTTTTATATTTTTTGAAATTTCGTCAAACATTTAGTATTTTAGTAATTACCGAAATTATATATAGAAGATATAAATATCTTCTCACCCGATAATATTGACCATTAATATTTTGCTTGACCATTTGTATTGTACAAACCATTTGTATTTTTAACCACTTAAACATTTACATTTTTTTACATTTTCTTTCGTTAGGGAAGACTTTAGAATAGAATCTATGGATTATGCAACTTTTGATGAAATTTTGATTTTGTTAAAAATTATGTACAGAAGCATTAAGAATACTTCTGCACAATTTACGAAAATAAAAAATTAAAGTTAATTAGGAAATCAATTAATCGTTTTTATAAGACACTTAGTTATTGAATTTGTTAATTACTGATTAAGTTACATATTGATTTGTTATTAATTTTCAATAATATTTTTTATCAAAAGCATTAATTGAAAAAAATACGTAGAGTCAAATAACTGAGTCTACGTATTTTATACGTAGACTCAGTAATTAATAATTTATTTAGTATATAATAAATTAAATGGTAAAATAATTAAATTAGAATTAATTAGAATTTAGTAACTTTTTTAAATTATTAATTGTCAACTTGGGTGCCTTTTAATATTAAATACAGTATGATATGAACAGAATAGATAACTTTAATAGTGTTAATTATAGGTGTTGATTATTTCAAAATACTGAAAAAAGCTTTATTTTTTAAAAATGCAACTGTTTTGTTTTTCTCACTTCGGTGATGTTGGACATTAAGAAAAACTTAAATATTGTTTGACCACTACCATAATTAGTAAATGTTATCCAGCGTTGAAGCGTTTGGTATCGCCTTATACCACTATATCGCATATTGAGATTAACCTGCATACTAATCAGATCAGATAACTGAGTATTTTATACGATATAAAATACTCAGTTTTATAATAAATTTTATTAAATAAATAATAAATAATTATATAAATTAATTAAATTAAATTAATTAAATTAATTATTTTAATAAATTAGTTAAATTTATTAATTTAATAAATTAATAAATTTAATTTATTTTTAATAATATTTTACTGATTTGTAAAATGTAAATTTAATATTTTTTTATAATATTTTGTTGATTTTTTCAAGTAAAATTATTCATGTAAAATTTTACCGGCTATAACTAATAAACTAATAATCTTACATAAACGTGCTTTATTTAAAAAATAACTTTATTTCAACAGACTTTTTATTTAGTTCCATTGACTGACGTGTTGTTTATTTTTACCTGCTCTCATTTGGATAAATTGAATTTTTAAAATTTTGTTGCATTATAACTAATTCTCGATCAAATGTCATGATTATGTTAATGTTATTAGTTTTCTATTTATATATATTACTTTATATGAATTATAATAAATTTAATTATTAATTTTGGCTATAATTGAAAACGTGAATTGCGAAAACAAAACGATCAGATAGCTGAGTCTTAGTTGTAATTTATTTATAATTTTTCGTGTTGATTTTTATATTGTAAATTTATAGCAGAAGGGTCAACACATAGCAGCAAGGTCAAATGCGCGCTAATGACGTAATTCTTTGGTTCTAATTCCTTTGTTGTTTTTTATATTCTAAAATTATAAGATAAAGAAAAAATCCATTAAACTTGTTAAAACATTAGCAGAAAAAAATGTCTTACCAAGAATACATTGTTCCAGTATTTCTGCAGAGGGTATATTACCGTGGAAACAAACTCCACATATCAATAATAACTTGTCAGTAGAACAAACCAGAACAGATAACGTATTTTAGATACGTATTTTGTATAAAGATAAATAATAAATAATAAATAATTATATAAGATTTTATATTTATACCAAGTTAAAATTTAAAATTGAAATTTAAAATAAAAGTCAATTGTTATGAATTGATTACTAAATAACATACGATAAACTAATTAATAACATATTTATAAATATTTTTTATGTTTTCTAGCTCTTTAATAGAAGAATACATATTATATATGTATTATATTATATATATTTATATCAAGTTAAAATTTAATATGTCCAGTATATGCATCTGGCAGTGAAAAGTATCCTTTACTGATGTATCAATAAAGGCAATTTCAAATTTATTTGGCGTCTACCACATTGATTATTTCACCGATGATGGTATCGCTACGATTGCGACTTAAAATCGGTTAGACACAGTATAACTAACATACCAGGCTTGACAGTGGTTATATTAATTAATAACCATTAATTAAATTATTAATATTATATTAATATAATATTAATATTATTATGAACACAACATATGCTGGATAGTTTCCTGCACCGTGATATTACTTACCATAATAAAAGAATAAATCCTTAATTCATATAAAACGACAAAACTCGTTTCATCGCGATGATTAACTCAATTTTCTGATAAACGCTGATTTTCAGATTTTACATCTTTTTTGCTCTTACTCTGATTTTTACAAATCTATTTCCTTTCTATATGAAACATCCTGTATATGAGCTAAGATACTTGCTCTGTATTTCTTAAATAAAGTGATTTTGATTGATTGATATTATATTAATTTTAAAGCAATAATATTACAATATGAATATTACCGGTTAAACGTTTTAGATCAACCATTTAAAAATATGTGAATATCATGCATATGAAAATATGCATTTAAAAATACATCTGATTTAATATTTAATTTTTATGAATTAGAACTACGATTGATAAATTTGTATCAGTTTGTAATTACAAAATTTAAAATTAATTGCAATCTTAAAATTTTGGTTATTTAACATTTTATTATTTTATAGAAACAAAGTAATTAGTTTCATTCCAAAAATTCACAAAATATTTCGATAACCTCTTCCATACTTTTTCTTCGGAAAAATTACAAACTGTTTGTAATTTTTATAATTAGGATAACACGAGCTATTGAAAACGTATGTGAATTATTTGAATAAAACTATCTTTTTTCGTTTCTATAAATTAATAAACTAGAAAGTATGTATTTTCAATGCCAATTATCATGTTTTATATCGTATTGAAAGTTTTTTAATGTGGCAAATGCACACATTAAATATTTTATATCGTATTGATTTTAGTTGACTAGCAAAGCAGATTTTCCTTATTTATTACTTAAATTAAAACAACATAGACGACCTATTTAATAAAATAGCCAAATTTCGATCATTAAATTTAAAATTGTACGAATTTGCGCTAATTTTTGTGAAAGTGGTATAATGATCACATAAAATAAATTGACGAGATTATTAAATTTGTGATAGTGGGTAGGTAATAAAACACAGCTATTTATTTAAATTTAGAGTTTAAAATTGGCTTATAACATTTGATAGGCTATATTTAGGCAGTATTTCTTTCTGACAGCATTATTCTGGGATTAATCATAGATGCAATGAAGATTGTACAACAAATAACTCGATTAATGCTCTCTACTACTAAGAATTCTATTGGATAACAGGAAAAATTTTCCATACTCAAATACAACTCGAATACTTTTGAATGGTCGAAAATCTTTAATTTCCAATTTGTATGTATATAATTCATTTCTCTACATTCGCAACCTTAATGTAAAACACAATTTAAAATAATTTTATTTAGTTCCAAATTTTAAATATCCTAAATTTACATAAAGCAATATCTGTTTAAATGAGAACTTAAATGTCTAGTAATCTATAAAATTTAAAACGCTTCGTTGAGTAAAATAAATTTTATCTAAATTTTTTTTGATAATACAACTATGATATCGGGTGAATCGACTCTTAGAAATGATGATTTAAAAAATTAGTCGATAATCATTTATTTCAATTAATGAAAATTAATTAATGAAAATTAATTAATAAATTATAATTATAATATTTAATTATAATTATATATAATTGTAATTAAATATATAATTAAATTATAATTAATATATAATTATAATAATTAATTTGTTAATTTTTTTATTAAACAATTATTTCTTACGTTGAATATAAATAATAATGACTAACGCAGTTTAAAAGCGTAAAAATTAATTTTTAATTTAATATTTTATAAATTTAATATTATTTTTAATATTATAAATTTAATAGTATTATTATCTATTTAATTATATTATTTTTTGTAATTTGTTGTATCTTCTTTAAATTATTTAACTTATCCAGTTCAATGAAATGGTTCTAAAGCAAATAGCTTTTAAATTAAATATACAAAGTTTTGTAATAAAATGATTTACAGGCTTAGATAGTTTTTTACACGAAATTCATATATCAGCAACTTATTCATTTGTATTTATTAATAATATAACTATTTTGACAAAACGATTGTAGTTTATGTGTGTAGAAAAGGCAACGACATGCTGCGAATTCACAGTTAAGTGAGTAGGGTATCCATGAAATGATTTTCAACAACTGTTTCTGATGTATCACGTATACAACCTTGTTCACTATTTTTACGATACTTAGTGCATCCCAATATGACTCATGTACCATGAGTCATATTGAGTCATATATTGACTCAATATGTACCATATGACTCAATATGGTACATATTGAGTCAATATATTGACTCAATATGTACCATATGTACCATTGACTCAATATGTACATGAGTCATATATTTTTACTCATGTATACTCATGTATACATCTACAAGAATTTGAATTGAACATTGACTCATTGCATTCCTAGCCGTATTGAATATCAGTGTATTCACAAGACAATTGATACGATTCTAATTTACATAAAAGGACATTATTTGGAAAAGAATTGTTGCATGACAATCATGAAATGTTTTGTTTCGTGAGGATACCTAGTCACCACACCAGCTCATATTGTACATGATCATATTATTCAGGCCCATATCATAATCAATATCGCTACTTAGTTCCATATCTTCAAATTTAGCCTTTCCACAATTGACAAACTGATTTAATATTTCTTTTTGATGCCCCTTACCGGAAGGTAAAAAGCTAATAAATTCCGCTATGTTATTATTTTAGTTAATATTGATTCTGGAACTAGGTTTATAGGTAAAAGTTTGTTTTATATGTGAATATTAGTTCATATATAGAATGTTAGTTCACATATAGATCTCCAACATCTTCAATACAACAACATCTTGAAGACATTAATCTGTTAATTACACAAACAAAATTCTCTCTTTCTCTTGCTGTGTTTTAAATTTTATCGTTATAAAATATCATTAAATATAATTGTAATATTATAATTATTATAATATTACATGCTAATTAACTTAAAAATATTTAAATAATATTAAATATTTAAATAATATTTTTAATAATAATTAATAATTTAATAAAAATTTAATAATTTAATTTTAAATAATAATTTAATATTTAAAAAATATTTTATTATTTAATTATGTTATCATTATTTAATTACTATTTAATTTTATTATTAATTTAATTATTATTTTAAATTCAATTAGCTTGAATGTTAATTAATTTTTTACGACAACTATTTTTTTATTGTTGAAGACTTGTAATTACTTACTTATAACGACATAATTGTTGCTCGAGTGTACAAAGCTGTGCTAAGAAATTTTCATTTGGGCAAATCATCCTTTTTGATTGAACGTACTTGATTGCGTTTTCAAGCGTCATTTGCTTTTTAATCATTAGATAGGCGAGCACTATGGACGCTGAACGGCTTACTCCCACTTTACAATGAACGTATACTGTGCCTTAAATGCAATAATGAATATAAATTTATTTTAAATATTTTTATACTAAATCTAATGCAACTTAACAAATTGTGATGCTATTTAAACGATTAACTATCAACCGAAATGATAATTTGGCTGTGAAGTCGTGATTAAGTAAGATATGTAAATAAAATAAACAGAATTTGAGACATTTGCGGATTAAAATTTGAGACACGTAATAAGTTTTAATTTTTGTATATTGAGATACAAGGACAGCGTTTTGGACATAGTGCTTCGATTGTTACTCCGTTTATCGTACACAAAATAATCAAAATAATAATATTTATATTAAAGACCGCTTTAATCCGCAAAACTTTGGAACGCAGACTAACAAGCTTAAAAATAAAAGATTATGACTCATTGTTCGAAGAAGCCCAATATCTTCAAACTAGTATATCATTGCGTCGTCCCTCGAAGTCATTGAATTGGATCACACAATATCAAAGTCTTGTCACTAAGGGCCGTATCAAAGCCGGTTCCTCGATATTAGAAGACAAATATGACTCAGGTGTCCTCCGTCCTGATCACATAATAAATGATATCTCTGTTTCATCTCTACTTAAAGATTTACACCCTGACTCATCAACAGCTTCTCCTGATGTTCTTTTATCAGCTCCACTGCCGAATTCAAAACCTCATCATCATTGTCGTTTTTATGCATTAGACGAGGCCGCCATTATCAAATCAAGCAGACGAATAAATGGATCGGCGGGACCATCTGGGCTTGATTCTCGAGCATGATTTCAAATGTTTACTGATTTTGGACAGCAATCAAATTTACTTGCCAAGGCCATTGCCAAATTTGCCATTTTTGTTGCTACTGAAAAAGTGCCATCGGGCTCCCTCGATCCTTTCACCGTTTGTCGTCTAGTTGCTTTGAAGAAGAAATCTGGTGGTATCCGCCCTATCGGAATATGCAACACCATTAGGCGGATCATAAGCAAAGCGATTCTAACCAATGCATGCAATGATATACAGGATGTCGCGGGAACTACACAATTGGGAGCTTCACAAAGAGATGGACTTAAACTCGCTATCGCAAATCTCAAAAAAGAACTAAACCTATCAACCGAAAATTGTCTAATGACTATTGATGCAAGGAACGCTTTCAACCTAACAAACTGTGCAGTTGCACTACACAATATAAATTTTGTATGTCCTGCCCTGTCATGTGCACTCCAAAATATGTACTCTAGCCCGGCTGTACTTACAATCGGTGAAAAAAGTATCTTGTTATCTGAAGGTTTCACACAAGGTGACCCTTTGCCATGGCAGGTTTCGCTATGGCTTCACTTCCGTTGATCGACACAATAAAGCGGCAGGTCCCTTCTGTTGTACAAATATGGTACGCCGACGATGCCAACTTTGTTGGACCGCTTGATATGTTAAAGAAAGTGTGGAATATTCTGCATGCAGACGGCCCGAAGTATGGCTACTTTATAAACGCAAAAAAAATCAAACATATTATCATATCTACCTAAAAATAATGATCAACTGCCCGACAAACATCAATACAACAACGACTGGAATAAACGTCCTTGGTTCACCGATTGGTTTTGATGATTATGAAGAGCAATCAATCTACGATTTGCTTGCCGGCTGGAAAGCACTAATCGAGAGATTGTGCGTAGTAGCTAAAAATGATCCGCACGTTGCATATTCAGGAATGGTCAATTCAATTCAGTCTAAGTGGATTCACATAATGCGTTAATGCAACATCACTGAAAAAGTATGGAATGAATTAGAAGACATTATAAAATCCAACTTGCTCCCTAAATTTGCTACATTTAAGCTAACCAATGAAATATCGAATATACTCTGCTCCCCTTTCAAGCTAGGAGGAATAGGGATCGCCAACCCATTATTTACCGCTCATATTGAGAAAACATCATCAATAATGCTTCTATCGACTTATGACGGAAACTCTTTAGGTGATCCTCTACGCAAAAAGCAAAACACAGTACTTCATGAAATTACGCGATTCCGAAATCAAGCACATCTAGATCGTGTATCAAAAATACTAACCGACCTAGCTCCCTCCCTACAAAACACCATCAAACATGCGGCACATCTTGGTGCCTCATCGTGGCTAAGTGCCTTACCGCTAAAACACGAGAAATTTTATCTATCCATCAATGAATTCACCGATGCAATCAACGCACGATATGGTAACTTGGATCAAGGTCCAAGTTACCATAACTTTGATCAAGGTCCAACGCACGCACTATCATGCAATTATGGAGCACTACCGATCATCCGACATAATGCAGTCTGGGATACAATAGCAAGTGCTCTGAGCTTAGTTAACCACAATGTCGAAATTGAACCGGAGTCAATGAATGTTCCCGGTAATATTACCTTTGAAAACTCAGCGACAACGGACAAACAATGTGCACGGCTAGATATAGTATGCTCTGGTGTTTACGGTTCTCGATTCGAGCGAACGTTCTACGACGTTAATGTATTTTCAACACAAGCTCAATCAAACATTACTCGTGCACCTGAATCGGTCTTCGAGTACAACTAGAACCGGAAAAAATCGAAGTACAGTGAAATAGTGCGAAGAATTGAAAACAGTTCATTTGTTCCCTTAGTCTTTTCATCAACAGGAGGATTTGGCAAAGAAGCTAGCATGTTAGTGAAAACAATTGCATCGACGCTAGCACAAAAACGACCCTTGAGTTACAGTGATTTAGCAGTGAAACTTAAGAGAAAGATCAGCTTCGAAATCGCTCGGTCAATATCTGCTAGTTTGCGAAGTCCACACTCATCTCGTGGTACGCCACTGCGTTCAGGCGAGCAAGCAGTATTACAACCAGAACAGTAACAAATAGGAATCCTCCAGTACTCATTTTCGGAAAAACAAAATCTTTTGTTTATTATAATAATAAATCTCTCTCTTTAAAAAATCATTAAAAAATATTATTAAATATTATTTAATAATAATATTTTGATTATATATTTTTGATCGTCGACGGGAAATGTATAAGGTAATATCTGAAAAACATATAAATCAAGTTAAAATATAATTAAATTTGTTTTCATATAAATTATTAAAATATAATAGATGTGGTATTAGAGACTTATTGGTAGTGCATATGTAGACTTATTAAGTTTAGTGTTAATTTTCTGAATTATTTCATGTCTGTGTTGTAAAATAATTTTAAATTTCATTGTAAAATGCATAAAATGACTGTGAATGCTCACATTTTGTTACCTCTTTTTCTTATTGCTGAATCAATAAAATCGGCAGCTGATTCGAAATAAGGCATCATGTTAAAATTAAGGCTGTCCAATGCGGGAATTCCGAAAAAGTCTATATTAAAATGATAATAATAAGTAGCATTCGTCGCTACTTGGCCTAGCATTGATCCTTGTGCAGCATTAAGAACGTGTGTGATCCCTAGACGTTTTAATACGTTAAGATCAGTTGCTGTACGGCTAAAAGTGTATATGAACATTTTAGCAAAAATCAATTATTTCGTTTTCAATAAACGAATAACTAAAATGTTTAGTCTAATAGTTGAGCTAATCGGTTATGTATCCTAACGAGCAATTATATAAATTACTCTATAAATTAATATAATAGATAGCATAAATATAACATATTTATATTATTAATATTTATGTTATTTATGTCATAATATGTTATTTAAATATAACATATTTTAAAATAAATATTAAAAACGGTTATAAGGACATATTGTTCCCAGGTCCAGTTAAATTTGACATAAAAATATGAGATTGATATACAAAATTGTCAAAAATATCAAATGATTTAAAGAACTAAAATTAAAAGATTTATTTGTAGAATTCCAAATTTTGCTACGATGAGATTCATATAGTATATGATATAAAGTTTCAGAAAATATATAATATTCAGATCGTCTATTGGCATGACGGTAAAGTGACATCTCAATAGATAATGAAACCACAAACAATCATCTTTAATTAGAGATCAAAGATTTGATAGGGAAAAGTAGCAATATATCATTATATTGAATAATATAATATTTTGAAATCCTGATATGCATTAATATGGATCAATAGCTGATGAGGTCCACCAATACTGAGATGTAGCGTACTGATGCTGGCTTATAGAATTGAAGCAAAATAATAATAATAATAATTAATTTTAAAAATATATAGGTAGAACCATCCCGAACCAACACTGATTTAAAATAATTTCTGATTTGAAATTAGAAATAATTTTAATTTAAATAATTTTAATTAAATTTGCAAAATATATAAGAAAAGTCTTCTATATTAATACGCTTTCACTAGGATCTAATATCTACGTAAAAGGTAAGTATTGGATCAGTAGCTGATGATGCTCCCAATACTGAAATGTAGTGAAATGCTGTTGGCTTATAGATATTATTAAAGTAGCGTGCAGAATAAAATAGTCCTCAAAATTTTAATAGTAACAATGACTACATAGGTATATCAACTTAAAATATAATATTTAACATAAAATACTGGAACGGCTCTTATTTAGTGAAGATCTGCTAAAAACGATACTTCCATTGTATTTAATAAAATACACAATCGTGAAAGTTAGAAGTTAGAATTTATTAAAATAAAGCTTTCGAATTTTGCAGCCCTTCTCAGTGTAATAAGTATTACCTTACACAACGTTAAAGTCAAAATATAGAAAATACATCCACTATATATTTATTATGTATCAATCTCTAAATTTGATTTGCTAAAATTTCCAGGAAAAAATTTCTAATGTCCTGAATTATGCTTTGATAATAAGCATGTATTCGATTTAAAGTAAATAAAAAATATGATCTGCGGTTGGCATTTTATCAGGTATTATTTGTTTAATATTTCAATTACATATAATGTATAAATAATATATACTTAAAATATATATAATATTTGTTTGTAAACAAATATTATAAACCAAAAACAAATATAAGCCACTATATTTATAGCTCATCAAAATAAAATTAAAATTCATTTAGCGATGGCTAATTGCTATATAATAATTTGACTATTTTTCTTAATTACTTCTTGCTAACCCATTTTTCCTTTTTAAATTAAAGTAATAAATGTCAATGCGGTTAATAAATCCATTCTGCGATTGATTTATCGTATAAATATTACAATGTACATTCAATCAAAGCTAAAAATTATAGGGGGAAATATTTTTTCTAAAAAATCTCGATCTTTTAAATATTGATACATTAATTTTAAATTCGATTGAATATTTTCTTACCCGTCTCCAAGATAAAGATGACTGAGTATTCTACTATACGGTCGAATATCGTTTCCGTTAGTTGGCCAGTAAATGTTTGAATTATAAGGAATAAATGAATGGGTAATGTTTCCTTGTAAATTTGATTGCAAAAGTGAGCGCAATGAGGCTAATTTTGTAGATAAATTATTCGGGGAATTTTGATTATTAATTTGATTGTTTTTCTAAATACACAACTCAATGCAATTCAAATTAATTTATTTAAAACTAAATTTATTAAATTAATTTATTGATTAATTTAAAACTAAATTTATTAAATTAATTTAATTGACTTATTAATCAATTATTTTAATTAGCATAATAAACAATGAAAATTCATACTGTTAAAAATCAAACTTTAAATTTTAATTATTTAAAAATTTACCAAAAATTAGCGTGCAAATTTCTCGTAGATAAGGCACTATTGAGCTTTAAAAATGATAAAAACATCTTGTCGATCTTACCAGTGGACCTTGACTATTATTTCGAAATCTTGAAAATAATATCATTATTTCTACATCTTGCAATGATTTTACAATGATTTTATTTAGGCATAAAATTATTAAATGATTTTAATTTAAAAAATAATTTGAATGTTCGAGAATAATTCGGGCCTGCTTAAATGTGAATTGTCATTTTATAATAGAAAATCAATTCACTTTTCACGGTGACACCGTTAATTTATAAATATTTTTGTCTGTGAATCTTGATAAATTTGGAAATTAGTGGAAGTCATTTGAATAAAAATAAATCGTAAAGGATTATTATTTACGAAACGGTCACGAAAACGGGATTATGTAACTCAAATTCATTGGCTAAAATACTTAACCAATGAATTTTAGCACATTAGACAATTGAATAATAAAATGCTAGATATCGTCTTATTTACCTGGGTTTTAACAACGTAAAGTATAAATTTTGTTATATAATACAAAATTACTATTGAATAAGTAGGCATTTCATTAAAAACAGGACTTTCGTTTAATGCATAAATTTATGTGATTGTAAATTCTCAATGTGATTAATTGATAATTATAATTAATTATAATTGATAATTATAATTAACAATAATTAATAATCAATAATTAAAAATTATTAATATTATCAATTTATAGTGATCACTATACAGAAGATCTTATAGTAATTGATTCGTAAACTCCGATTGCATATTGGGTTAATACAAGTAAAGCAGCATCCATTGCGATCAGATCGGTTCGATCTACTCATAATCACGTGATAAGATCAACACTAATTAAAACTTAAAAGTCAAATTAACTTGTATCGACCCGTTTAACGGAATTAATTGATGCATTATATTTAAATATATTTAAAATAATATATATATTATTTAAATATATTCAATATTATTTATATATTATGTTTAAAATTTATAAATTTTTAATGTATATTTAAAATTTAATATATTATATTTAAAATTAATTGATGAATAATCATACACTATAAAGATTGACTACTCAGATAAATATTTTCATTAAAAGTAACTATTTGATCTTTTCATTTAGGAGATTTTTTCAAAATAATGTTGAAGTAGGCGAAAAGCCAACTCTCTCTATATTTACTAGGTAGAGATATGCGATTATGTGGCTGTGCAAATTTATAGCTGAGCAATTTTGTATTAATTTTATGCTTAAATTTATTTCATGATTGCATGTTCATTCCCAATAACTGTTTGATTTTGTACAGAAAATTTGATTTTGTACAGTTGATATACTAATATACAAATTAATATACTAATGTACAAATTATATATTTACACAGTTATAAAAGGAAGCCTCAAATACCAATGGAGTATTTTTCGTCTTTAATTTATATATCACCTACATTATTTTCTGCAGTTATACTTACAATAAGAAGAGTCTTCTTGTTTTGTCGATTACACATACATTTATTATTCTTGATCATCTATTTGTAAATGTGTTTTCGTTCGCAGTTGAATTTCTAAAATATATTCCGGAAAAATTTCCGTGTTCAGTGCTTTTTAACATTTCACATGTGCATTTTTTTTATTATTACTCATATTGTTCCCACTATCGTTTTCGCTATTGTCATTTTGAATAACAAACATGTTTTTCTTTATTTTGAAGAAGGTCATTTATACAAATTTGAGAGACTGCTATGCAGCGCGAAAGAGAGAGTTGTTACAGTCCGATGGGAGCAAGCGATTTAAACATAGAAGAATAAAATTATAAAATGTGATCATGCCAAAACGAATAACCTTATTTTAGCAGAGTTAGATAAAGTATTGTGTTTCCATATGGAATTCATGGATGTTGCCATCGAATTTACTCGTTGCGAGTAGTACTCTTTCTTTAGTAAAAAATAAGTACTTTATCTGATTGTTATTGCATCAATGTCGAACTAATTTGCAACTTTTCATTATAAACGAATATTACGGAAGAATCTTTACTTGTCTATTTAAGAAAGATGGCTGCTTTACACGTTAAATAGCGGTTTCGCAAATTTTTCTATTTTAAATGAAACAATATATTGATTTACTATTAAAGAGTGGATGACGTTAAAATTAAGTATTTTTTGTCGAGTTTGCTGTTGTTTATTAAATACTAAAATTACTTGAATTTATAAAAGTTATTACTAAGTCGAAATTCAAAATTTTTAAAATATTTATTCTGTTTCAACAAAATATTGATTTGAAATAATGAAAGACATTGAAATGAAGTTTATTAATTAGTTACTCTGTTGTTAATGGCATTGACGAAGGCGCAGTTTGCAGTCAAAATATGCAAAAAATATAATTTTTAACTGAATAACAAATAGCAAAACGGTTAGTTATGTTTACTGCTCCGTGTTTTAGCCTTGAATTGATTCAGAATAATAAGATAATAATAAGATTCAATGAATCTTATTATATTCTTGATTTGTATTCAGTTCACGATCAAATATTTTTGAGAAAAAGCCGCAATTTTGAATACCAGCAATTCTATTTTGCAAACCATCAATACAACGATACGTTGATTTTATTTGCATCGACATTTATGTCATTGATGATGATTGCTCGAAACCGTATCAACTATCGATTTAATTACTATAGGTGAAAGTCTTACTGATAAAATTTTAAATATATTTACTATTAGTCACGATCTACTTGACATTGAGCGTGGGACACGTTGAAATTGTGCAATGATTTCCATTCGCGATCCACCGGAACCTTATGGTGTCTATGAAAAATTTAACAAGTTCTACAAACAAAACATAACATTCATTGAGTTCAAGTGATCAGCGGAATTACAACCGTAACCTCCCATAAAGTTAAGTCCGTTTTCCTCATGAAATAAAAAGTCCTTATATGAAAGTTAATTTCATATATAATATAATATTTAGATATTTTGTATATTTAGATATTTGTATATGTATATATATGTATCCCACGCTCAATGTCAGGTAGATCTTGACATATATATCTATTTAAAATTGAAATTTCAAACAAAAATCAATTTTATGATCAATTTTAAAGAATATACGATGTATTTGAATAATGAATATAGGTCATCAGGAGGAACTGCTATGTTTCAGGTTCAGAATGAACCTGAAACCGCCGCTTCAGGTTCATTCTGAAATTCATGTATATATAAATATATCTTACGAATGTAAAAGAAACAGGCACAAAGTGCCAGTTTTCTGAAGATAATAGCAGGATAGATTTCTTTGTTTTCTGAAGATAATAACAGGATAAATTTCTTTGTTTTCTGAAGATAATAGCAGGATATTTCTGAAGATAATAGCATTAGCTATCGAAACATTGTAACTTTTTTCGTTCCTGTTAATTTATAATATCATATTTATTTTCATTTTTATTATGTTAGGAGTTTGTCGTTTATAGCTCATTATAGGAATGTGATTAATTACAGTTAATAGGCTTACGATTAAAAGTCTTCTCTATAGTATGATATTACTAAATGAGATTAATTTTAATAAAAATGATCATTTTGTCATGTGAATATTGGCGCTAAGAATTAAAATATCCTTTTTCAACAAATGTTTTGCTCGGACTTTAAAGCATTGGTTATATTTCATATTCTATTTTACTTTCTGTCAAAATATTAGAATGTTCTGTGTTTGAAGACGAAGCTGCTTAGATTATTAAATTACCAATAATTAATATTGTAATTATAAAACTTTGACATTAAACTTTAATATTAAATTTATCATAAAAATTTAATATTAAAAAATAAATTTATTATTAATATTCTATTAATTTAATATTATTATTAATATTGGCGCTAACATATCAACAAATGTTTTGCTCGGACTTTAAATTTCATATTAGAACTTTCTGTCACTATTATAAAACTTTGACATAACAAATATATTTAAAAAAATATTTTTATCATAAAATTTAATATTAAAAAATAAGTTTCTTCTTAATATTCTAAAAAATTTAAAAATATATTGATTTATTAATTTAATGATTATCACAATTATCAAATTATTAAATTACTATTATGAAACCTTAATATCCCCGTATAGTGTCGACTTTACATTTGTTAATTATTTTTATTTATTGTAAAAATAATTATTAATAATTAATAATTATTAATAATTTTTATTTATTAATTGAATTAATTATTGTATTTATCTTATTCTATTACAACTCAAAATATGCAACTCAAAATATTCGCTTGGAGATGAATTTAAATCTTGAACTTTTAAATTTTGTTAGTCATCACTATCATTTGAAAGTTAAAGTTGTTCACGAAAATCGCTGTCTATCTGATTAGAATCATTTTTTTGAATGATTTTCCAAAATTAACTCTATCTAGCAATATTGATTTTTTAAAGATATTCAATCTATTAAAATATAAAATATAAATTTGTTATTTAGTTTTTTCACATATATCTAAAGAATTGCATCCAAATAAAATGTTTCTCGAAAACATTGGGACAAGATAAAAAGAACTACCTATAATTATTACTCAAATGCATGAATAGACCTTTGTATTTCAATTAAATGCACATAAAATTCGTTTATTTACTCAATTTTAATATAAATATTCAAATTAAGTCATTAATAAAATTAATTAAGAAAATTTATATATTAAATTAATAATACAATCATTAAAATCTGTTATTAAAATTTAATACTTAATTTTATATCATCATTTGGTGATATTTACATTTATTTGTAATATTATAAATTATAAAATATAATTAACAATATTTATAGATTATTAAATTAATAAAATTTAATATTTGATATCATAATTTAGTTATATATATTAATGTAAATCCTTCAGCATTATCTTTTATAAATTAAAATAAACAAATTTTCTTCTTTACTTGATAACGAAGAAAGTGTATTTAAAGCGTATTGCGTTGCATTTAAACCAAACAGAACAAAAACTCCTATTGGAAAATACAAACCTAAGTCTCAATAACTATCAATTAACCAAAATTACATCAGTCACCTTTATCGTCAAAGCAGATATATTTCTCCCGAGAATAATTTTCCTTTTGATACTAATTAATTTGTATATTACTTATTTGAAATATATCCTTTAAATTTGATAGTAGCTGATGCTTATCTTTATTTACGAAATTAAATATTATTATGAATTTACCAAAAACAACGTTGTTTATTTCAAGAAGACAATATTTATTGTCTCTCATTTAATGTAGTCTTCTAAAATTATGATATAATTGAATTTCGTAATTAATTAAATTAATTAAATTATACATATATTATAGTAAATTATATGCCTCGCATATAATTAAATTTAATATTTGATTTAATATAATAATTTTATAATATAATAAATTTTAAAAGAGTACATCCACATAGCGACAATAAATATTGTGCTATAATATGTATTTTATATAATGATATTAATGATAATGATATAATATGTATATTATAATGTGTATATTTTGTAGTATACATTTTTAAATAAGCTTGAATATTAAACATACGTTACAATGTAACATAGGTAAATGGAACTAAAGGAAAATATCTAGAATATGCTTTTTTAAATGTAGTAGAAACTTGTTTGTTTCTGTAATATAATTTGCTCTTCAATTTTAAAATTTAACAATTAAAAAATAACTAATGTTGATCCATTTTTTTATTTATAATTTCGGATCAGGACAATTTGAACTTTTTTAATGCTAACAGCAGCTAACTAAATTTAAAAATAAATATGTTCTCATAAATCCTGTAACTAAATCCCAAATATAATTTTAATTTAAATTTTCAAAAATATTTGTTATAATTTTAAAAATTTGAAAGTTATTAAAGCAAATATAAAAAATATTTACTGGAAGTTGTTCATTTCTAAAAGAAAATCAGTAGATAGTGAGAGAGAACAATGAATTTATGTGTTGAATAAATAAATGAATTTATTTATCTTGCGTGTTGTATCAAATGAGTGAACAAAAGCAGCATATGTTTTTAAATTACAAAGCTTACATAAAAAGCTATTTACTTGAGAAGCAATTAAATCCGATCGGTTACCTAAACGTAGAATTCAGTGCTGTTTCTTGACAATAATATTTTTCTGTCGATAAAAGTATGTGTAATAATTTATAATGTCATGCACAAAAAGTGATGTCAAACACTCAAGCAGTGAATCCACTTCATTTTAAGTAGAAAACTAAAGATGTTATATTTAATTCAAAGATAAGCTTTATGCAACATTTCGTCTTAACATATCGCATTTACGTTATTTTTTGTTTTAGCATAGAAAGCTTTGATGAATAAATTTATTAAGCCGTGATTGATATATGATTTGTCTCTTTCGACCTAGGAATGTGAGTAAGAATGCCGTCTACAAAACAAGTCAGAAGATTGAGATGACATTTTTTTACTTTTTCGATGCTTAAGAACATAATTTGTCAAAATTTACTGATGACATACTTCTTGACTAAAATTGCAGGATTTAATTCTGTAGTTGAAAATATTATTATAAATAAATTTTATATAATTATATAAAATTATATAATTTATATAATTTTATATTATATATATTATATAAATAATATTGTTCCAAGTATTATTTTCAAAATGTAATAGCCGCATATCAAAGCAAAAATGAAAAAGTGCTCGTATCTCACTACAAAGTATACCATTCTCAAAAATTATCAACAAAATAATTAAATATTTCATTTAATGTTTGTATAATTTAGAAATGAACATTCTTAGTTCCTCAATAGAGAAAATTAGATGGAGTAAATTAGATGCTTTTAAAAAATCTGATTTGTTTTACCGAATTTTGTTCTCTAATACTAAATGAACAATGATCATACGGAATGCATAATGACAAAAATTGCATTGATGCCATTTCCCAATACCGCAATAAAAATTAAATATAAAAATTAAATCATATTCTATTATATAAATATACTAGTTATATTAGTATTATTCATATATAATATTGTCCAATGATCCGTTCGATGTGCTCTTATTGAGTTCAATGCACTCAATAATTGCTAGTAATTGCACAAGCTCTTGAGATTATCATTACATGTGAACATTCCTCTTTGACGAATGTAATAGTGGGTATTTCTTTAACACAGAAAAATACGATATATATAGAATTAATTAAGAAATCATACTTTTCTTATTTATTTGCGAACTGAAATCAATTTTTTTTACGATTTTTGTAGAGCAGCATTTCTTCTAGCAATTTTTCATTTACGAAATGAAAAATTGTATATTGTTAAATCCGAAAGAGCTAATCATATCATATAAAAGTATGTTCTAGAACATTTCTCTTAGATTATAAAATTAAATGTACAAATATATAAAAGATGATGTATGAAAATTTAAATTTATATTAACATATATTTATAAATTGTAAATTTGTACATATGTATAGATTATACATTTATATAAGTAAATGTTACATCGTATGCTACATCTTCTATAAAGTTTGTTTCAATTTTCAAACAAGTCCTATATAGTTTGTTTCCTAATTTTAAAGTTGATATTCGCAGATATTGTATGTCAGTTTTTATTCTGCTTAAACGCATTTCAGATCGAATGTTTTCGGATCAGTTTATTAAACTGATCCCAAAGCATTTCTGAAATTATATAATAATTTGGCTTATAAATAGAACGTTGACTCTATTCTATTTTAAGCAAACAGCAGTACGCTACATTTTACTTTGATCTCATATGCTAATGATCAAATACCTACGTTTTACGTTTCGGTACCTTAAATGTTTGCTGAAGATCAGTCAACTTGCACTCTGTATTAACAATTTGACTAATGAAACACTCTTCATCTAACATTTTGCAAATTTAAATAAAATCATTTCTGATTTCAAATTCAATCAGCGTTGGTAGGGGAAGGTTAATAAGCTCACTTTTGTAAGCTCACCTATTGAAGTTTGAGCTCACGTATTGAAGTGTTAATTTTACGTTGATATACACGTGCAGTCATTGTTACAATTTAAATTTTGATGACTATTTTATTGTGCACGCTGTTTTAATCATATCTATAAGGCAACAGCAGTACGATACATTTCAGTATTGGTTGACCTCATCAGCTATTGATTCAATACCTACTTTTCACGTTTCGTTTCTTTTAATGTTGGATGATGATCACTCAACTCGTCTGCTTTTATTGGCAATTAAATTGAATGAAATACTTTTCGTATTAGCTTTTAGAAATTTAATTGAAATCATTTCTGATTTTGATATAAATATCAAATTGAAGTAAAATTAAAGATAAAATAAATAATTATTCATTAATTACTTATTATTTATTAGATATTTATAATAATATATATTATATATATTAATATATTATTATATATAATATCTATAATATATCATTAGTATTATTATATTTATATTATTTTATGTAATTATCAAATTGAAGTAAAATTAAAATAAAATTTGCATAATAAATTTCGTGCATTCCTGTATATTCGTAATCATACAGTGTGTTCATTTGGAAAAAATGTAAGATTCGAACGAAAGCTAATTGATAAAGACCGCTTTTCTAATATGTTGTCTACAGTAACACTTCCGTATTTTGTCCGTCTTTTGCTACTGTTTGTTATAATATTCCTTAAAAATTATCAAATTCAATCCAACTGTTGTTTTAATTAATCCAACTGTTGTTGGTTTTGATGCAGAATTGAAGCAAAGTACAGCGTGCAGTCATTGTAACAATGACTGCGCGCATCAAGTAAAACGTTTGTGTTTTTTATAGTTTAAGTTTAATTTACTTTGTTGCGGTAAAATTTAATTTTACATTTTCCAGAAATACGCACTAATTTACGATCAAACTCACAAACTTCGTTGATATCTAAATGAAATATTTTTTATAAATTTTTAAAGTGATGATCTTCTACATAATATAACTTTTTATTTTTAAATAAAATAAAAAAATAAATTTTCGATAATCAACTAGATGTCTGACCGTCACTTAATTTTAACAGTAAAATCACAACTATGAACTTCATAAAGTAGTTTAAACATTTTCAGTAAAATTTAATTATAATTTAATTCTAAAATTTATTTCTCTAAAATGTTGTTCACAAATGCTAAACATCTACCTGGCTTTTGAATAACTTATCAAAGTTATTAATTTGAAATTTCGTTAATAAAATTCATTTTCTTCAGACAATTTATCAAATTGATGTATATTATTCATTGATAAAGTAACTTATGTTTAAGGAATTTAGTTAAAATTCCACGCATTCTTTTATTTCAGCTGGATTTTATAACTTATCTGCTTTGCTATTATAGAAATCTTACTTTACTGATAGATCAATGACAATGACATAAGATGATGCATTGTGTCGCCGCCTTGTGTAGGAAATATGGATGGTAATTGATCTTATTATAATATAACTCGATCCTGAATGGAAACCACCACAGCTCTATGGGAGATACAGAAATTGGCACTTACTGGCATTATGATAGACAAGTAATATAGTAGACAAACAATACGGCCACCTGAATGTTGGACGTATCAGATTAAAACAACTGTTAGAACTGATAACGACAATTCTATGGAAATAATAGTGAAACCTCTTCAAAAGTACAGTCTTGATACCATAATTGGGTAAAAGATAACCCAAATGTATTTCAAAATAAAACTGGTGTGGTTCTTAAACTCAACACTTAGGGTCGAAAATATGAGAGTACTGTCCAGATTTAAATGATAATCAAATGATTTAGAATCGTTGATAGTCTTACATGACTCGAATCAGACAAGCTGTTTTTTAGTATGAGAAATTAATGATGTAATTTGAAATAAATGTAAGTTGAGATTAATTTAGTTGCATAATTATTTGCTAAAATACGAGGCTAATGAATATTAACGATCGGATATAGATTACTATATCCAATCGTTTTTGCCATTTCATGAATATTTATTTAAATACAAAAATGATTTTTACCATTGGAATTATGTATGAAAATTTTGTATTACATTATTTTATGTGGGTTTTTTACCATAAAATGCTGGCAAATTGTTTACAGTTTCAGAAAAATGAATTCTTGATCACTGAAATATAGTAGAATCGAAGGCATTTAATTATACATTCAATAAAATCAATGTTATATTAACAAATATTGCCTTATTATTTTATAGTAATTATTACATAAATATACCTGCTTTGATAAATGTATTGTCAAACTATATGAAACTAACAATTTTGTGAATATTTTCAACCGACATCACAATGTGTGATGACTTAAATAAAAATGGTCAAATGTGCACAGAGAAACACAATTTTATCGTGTATCGGTTTAAGATGTATTTTTACTTATACGTTGTCCTGAGTTTGCATAGAGTGACGTCTATTTACGACATTTTGATCACTATTATGATCAATATTATGGAATGGATTTGTTATATATTTTATTACTTGCATTTCTTATTTTATACCAGAATTTTTTATCGAATTCGAAAAGGGTATAATCGTTACCGAAATTAGAGTCATATAATTCAAATCTACAAATTTAAAGCCAATTTAAATATTTAATAACCAAACCGAAACATTATTCTTCGATGCGTTAAACTTAAAAGTAAAAAATACAAAATATTAAAAATCTAAACCTGTCTTTAAAATTAGTATTTCGAAAACAATAAATCACTATAATGATTAAATCGGTACCTTTAAAGATTTAGACATAATTTTGATAACTAAAGTATAACGAATTATAATAATGCCACCACTTACAATACGATTTTTCTCGTGCACAAATATATGTTCCAAACTTTGAAAATTGATAGGTAAAGTGTTTAGTATATCCTAGCATATTTACATTTTTTATTATATACGTGGTTGCAAAAGTTTGGTTCCAATAAAAAAAATTATTCCGCCATTATGTTAAACAATTATTTTATAGATATAAAATATAAAATAATGTTATAGTTCGATATTAAATGTGACGAAACAATAAAATTGTGTTTCTCTGATATAAATTTTTTTTATTATTCTGTCATTGAATATCTTAAAAATCGATAGCTTACTCCAAAACAGCGTTAATATTTCCGCTGATTGTGGCAAGACATTATTCTCACATACATTGTTCCTATTCTTGATACAGCGAGACGCTACTAATCAGCCTGGGTGAGTATCGTCAGTTGCTGACCCAGACTCCAGTGATGTAGATATATATTATTACTTTTGATAAGGGATCGTATTCTAACGATCTATTATAAACCTTACATAGGTGTGTGATCCGCTAGCCGGATCACTGTTTTTCATCCCCGTATCACTGTTTTTCTTGCTGCCACTCGCAATGACTGCTTTTAATTTAACTTGATTGCATCTGTGACCTGAAATTTTTCCGATTGTGACACGATATTATCCTCACAGGTATTCATCTTATTTTTTATACAGCAGGACCCTACTAATCAGCCTGGGTGGGTATCATCGGCTGCTGACCCATACCTACATTTCACGCTTCGATCCTTATTATCTGCATAATCCGTACTGGTACTCCATACTGCACCAGTACTAAACAGGTAGTTTAATGAAGTTAGTAATCTGTGTAGATAAGATTTGTTGTTCACATTGCGAATATGTTGGTGTGATTCGATTTTTCAAGACTGTATTACTAATAAATTAAATAATTTCTTACTTTACTATTTATTCATTTGATTAAGCACATAATAGAGTAAGCACATAATAAGGGTCAAAAAGTGAAATGTAGATTTGGGTCAGCAGCTGGTGAGACCCACCCAAGATGATTAGTAGCGTGAGCTGTATCAAAAATAGAAACAATACATGTGAATATAATATCGAGCCACAATAGAAGAGTTTCAGCTCACAGATGCAATCAAGTTAAATTAAAAGCAGTCATTGCGAGTGGCAGCATGAAAAACAGTGATCCGGTTAGCGGATCACAAACATAAGGTAGGTTTCTAATAAATCGTTAGAATACGATCCCCTACCAAAAAGTAATCTACAGAAATGTATACCATATACATTATATGTTTAAACATGTTACTAACATGTATTCAACATGTTACCATATTTCAAACGCTCTTTATTGAAAAGAGCGTTTGAAATATGGTAACAGAGCAATTATTGCAAATTTATACTTTAATACTGAATAATAAACTAAAATAATATTACATATTATAAGCACAATATTATAATAATAAATTTACACTCAATTAAACATCAGAAAAATTCGTCAATGATATTTTAAATAAATAACAAAAAATATTTGAAGGTTTACAATTTACCCTTTACACATTGACTTCATTGTAGTCAAGCTTAAGCAGAAGTGTTGATTCATCTTAGAATTACGTTTCAAAGCGGCGCCGATTTGTATTTGTACGAAACGGAACTTTTTGTCTACTGTCTATGCCAGTTTATGTAGAAAAAGATATAAAGTGAATAGTTTGAGAATAGCTTGGCTTTTTCTATTTTGTTGAAAATATGAAAAATTAAGTTAATTAGCTCTCACGCTCTTTCGGGCGGCTTTTAGCGTGCTGACCTTTTTCTGATACATCGCCTAATTTTGTTAGTCAAATCATAAAAATTGACATTTATTTTAAATTTTAATTTTAGATTTTAACCTCACAAGACGTTTTTAACTTTGTGAAGCATATCACATTTATAAAATTAGGTGTTAATATAAGTATAAAAAATTTTCTGAACCTTAATTTATCAGACGAAACGGCACATTCCTTCCGATAGCGCGTTGCTTCGTTAATTGTCGCAATTAGTGCTACTTAACAACTTTATTCTTCTTTATTCAACTCTCCAATTACTCTTTAATTTTACAATATTTAATTCAAATTTACAATATTTCATTATAATAGAATTACATCAGCTAACTGAGTCTACGTATTTAATATAATTATAAAATAAACAAAACATAATAATGATAAATTAAAATTTAATAATTAAATAATAAAATTAATATAAAATAATTAATTTTAAAAAAATTAATAATTAATTTTACTTAAAAATAATTGTGTACATAACTGATAGTCACATATTAGTGAGTATAGAATTTAAAATATTGAAAGTTTACACATTTGGAAATAATCGCATTTGCTAAGTTGATTAAAGGATAGTCATTTTATTGCTTTATCTTAATGCATTTGTAATTATGTATTCGTGGATTAGTAATGATTTTATTTGCTGTTAGGGTTATTGATTCCAACATGAAAGATAATTTCCTGACGGTTATGCAACTTTGTTGAGATTGGGTTTCAATTTTGACCTGTATTTTCCATTAGAGCATGCCACGATATTTCACGCTGTAGGTAAAAAGTATCTTTAAGTTGTTACTTGTTATTAAGCTTCTTTAATTGCATCGATGTCACTTTGTAATCTCAAAGAGTCATTAAAAAGTAAAAAAAGTTGCAAATGTCGATTAAATATATCTATAATTATAGCAACATATATACTAACACATAGACAAAACTTAATAATGACTGTTTATGGGATCACCGTTACAACAAACACAAAAATTTTAACTAATGACTTTCCAAGTTAAACATATGCGAACACATAACAGGTGACTAAAATGACATGTATCAATTGACTTATTCGTCGGATAGAGATATAAAGGTAGCGATGAGAAACGGATTTGAAATAAGAGAAATATAAACCCTTGTAAGTTACTTTAGTACTGCGTGGTATATCGTTTATAAACAGGTAGTTTAATAAAGTTAGTAATCTGTGTAGATAAGATTTGTTGTTCACATTGCGAATATGTTGGTTATGTCGGAAATGCATTTTCACAATGTCACAGAGGCAGCCGAAACGGCGTGTGATAGTTTATCTTACTGACGATGGCTGCCGGCTATCACATTACCGTCTAGGAGTGTCGAGAGTTTGCAGGCTGAAGAATATGCTCGATATATATATATATATATATATATATATATATATATATATATATATATATATATATATATATATATATATATATATATATAATCTGTTTAATTATCAGTTAATTAATCCAGTTCTCTGGATTAATTAACTGATAATTAAACAGATTATTTATAGCGTCTTGAAATAGACCTCCAGAGGCTGTTAATGAATAATTGTAATTCAATATATATATATATATATATATATATATATATATATATATATATATATATATATATATATATATATTATTTTAAGAATAAATTTATTTAATAAATTATTTAAAAAATATTTATTTAAATTTTTTTTATTTAAATAAATTAAATTTTATAATTTTATATTTTATATTTCCGGTGTTAAAATATAAAATTTCAATATAAAAGCGTCCCATAGCGGATCCCGGAGACAGTGCTCTCTATTCACTGACTATATGTAATGATATTTGTCTATATCATAAAATATTATATGTTATATTTAATATTTAAAATGCAATCAATCATGATAGAAGCATATTTTAGTTGATATATTTTATTTCGTTATATATTTATAACGTATAATTTGAAATAAATTTTGATTGATACATAATATATAGTATAAAATTTTGTTTATATAAGATTTTACTATAAATTAAAGAATTAGTTAATGTTGTTTTATAAAAACACACCCGTTTCATTCATCAAGAAATTGATAAAAATGATAATTAGTAGATAATAAAATTAAGCAAATTCACGACCGTATCTTTATCCTGTTCACCCAATTCACTTCTACCTGGTCTTTTTAAACAACAAATATAATAATGTATTTTCAATTGATTTAGAGTACATAATGGTATATTTTATTGTAAACTACATTTATACAAAAATCGATTATAAAATATCGGAATTTCCTATCTTCATAAAGAACAGAATTTTGGAATTTTTAAATGCAAATATTTTGATCTCAAAATTGAACGAAAATTGTTGAAATGAACGATTGAAGTTGTGATGTAGTTTCATGAACGATTGTAGTTTAATTTAATGAATAAAATTAAAAATCCAGAGAAGCTTATTGTTATAAGCTTCTACGTGAACAGTGAATATATTTGGTATTTAAAAAATGAAAAATCTTAGCAAAACCTTTACTGCAGCTTCCTTTGAATTTTTATATTTTATTGCAAAGACTTAATTCAATTTAAAATTAAAAAATTTATGCGATTAGCTATGTTATTCAAAAATTATTAAAAGTTTAAAATTATTGCAATTATTGATAAATGATAAAATCAAAAAATTTATACGATATTTATACGATTTTTACTAAACTCGTATTAATCAGTTCAGTTACCTGAACTGATTAATAGCTAATTGTAAGTAATAGCTATACAAAATAATCAAAAACAAAATTGAGGTAATTTGCTTAAATTACCTCTAATTATGGAGGTAACACAAAACGTTCTTGAAGAATCCATTATTTGGCAAAACTAGTTGGATAACAGTAATTCCACTTATTTTAAAATCAAAATATTTTATCAAGGCTATTTAAAGGCTATTTGTGTGAAATAAAGATAAATCATATTTCAAGAATGACATATAAAATTATCACCTCTTTCAAATCGGATTACAAAAGTCAAATATATAATTGCGTTGTTGAGAAGTTAAAAAACATTATTTTAATTAAAATGCATGTTTTTAATTCTTATTCAGCAAAATTCAAAAACACGGCCCAACTTTATTGTCATCTTTATGATAATACAAGTTTATTGTCATCTTTGCAATTTGCTAGCTTTATGATAAAACATTTATGCATTTAAATTAGAAGAAAGATGGCAAAAACCAACGCAAAATTTATTGAATATTTCGATGCCCAGCTGGCATCATCTTCAACAATTGTCATTTGCTTGAACAGTTGTAAATTTTCTTCTTTAAATGTTATCACACCGTCGCAATCCTCATTAAAATACAATTTATTTATGCATTTAAAAGTAATAACAAGTATTCACATTATTATGTTTAACTTTCAAATTATCTTTAAATAATAGATAAATAATACTACATAATAAAGTATAATAATAATAATTAATAATAATAATTCAGCTTAGATTAAGCTAAATTAAATTCAGCTTAGATTAAAATTGGTGCTGCCAATTTGGTGCTGCCGGGCCGATAACTTCGAATTTTTTTGACAAAACTGGTTAATATGTTGGTGGTGGCAACAGATGATCGAAGAGCGTCCAATTTCCTCTTGCAGCGTTTAAGCTGTGCAGTGCAGCGGGGAAATGCAGCGTGCCTGTTAGAGGTCGCTCGAGACGGAAACCTTCCAACTTAACGATACTGAAATATCACAAACTATACAAAATATATACAATATTTATATACACTATTTATACAATATTTGCATAACAAATATAAAAATCATATGTATACTTAACTTTCTTTCGTGACCACTTATGATCCGTTTTAATATATTGAAAAAGATTATTAATATATTAATTTAATATTATTAATATTTTAATAATATATCTACTTATTCAAATGGAATTTGGATTAGTGATCATAAGAAAGCAACGCTGTTTTTATATTTTGGAGAGTTTCTTCAATTAAATATGAACAAAAATGTGTAACTCCTCCAAAACTAACTAAAATTGATATTTTTTTTTGATAAAAGCACTTTTTAATAGCGCGTTTAAAAAGCGCCTTTTAAATCAGCAAGACCTTAAGCACAAGGAAAATGTATTTTTCTACTTTAGTACTAATTTATTTTTTCTAGTTGCACGCATGAGTTGCAATGCTGTTCTAGTTTTGCTCTAGGACTTGTCAAGACTACATAAATGCCCCGCACCTTACTATTAGAATCGGTACATGTCAAGAAAGAAATTTTCTCATTTATTTTGCATTTTTGTCAATTTACTTAAACTCTTCTATGTGCTGTGTATAATTTGTACATTTCGGCGTGATATTTGACATTAATCAATTGAATAAGACTTTTAAGGCATTTAAAAATTAACCTGATTGTCATGATTGCAGACTATTGGGTTGCAACAAAGTAGACATTTCGCAATCACGCTCCAGTAATTAGATTCCAGTTCGTCCCACCATTAACACTTGTTTTCCACTGCTAATTGTGTCAGTAAAAATGATGGTGCTTGTGAAAAATAAAAAAACTGCAAGTCGTTTATATCGTGTTTTTTAAATTAAACTAAAAATTGTAAAAATTGTAAAAACTTAAATCGAATTTTGACCAATTGTATTTTCATTATAGTCTCTATATTTAGCTTTATATTGAAGAATGTAAGAATTTGAAAGAACTCGAATAATGGAAATTAATTACGACGTCAAATAGGAATAGGTATAATTCAGTGTTTTCTGAATTGATGATTTTAATTACTTGTGCATTCAATTATTTATTTCGAAATTAAATATCAATTATAATTCGACATTAGGCATTTCATCAGGTTTATCCATTGTAATTAGTTGAGCTTATTTCACGAGGGTTTGTATGAACGTAAGAAAATAAGAAATAAAAAAATTTTGATTGAATGTTTTTGTGACAATAAAGATGTTGCAAAGACAATCTTTGTCTTTGCAAATACAAGGGTCTACACGCAGAAATACCAAGTGGTATTTCTGCGTGTAGACCTTTGTTTGCAAAATCGGATCACTTCCAGGGCAGGATAAATGTAGTTTACGTTCACTAATTTTGATAATTATGACGACTGATCAATTATGTTCTGCTTTTTTCAAGTTCTTTTGCTGATGTCATTCTTATTGAAGATATTCTTTTAGCAACTTCCTTCAGAGATGCTCTTAATTGTTCTCCGTATAGACCTGCTAGATGTGAGTCATACCTTCTAAGGGGATCTCATATTCAATATTTGCCATACGCTCTAGATTGACTTTTCAGATGCCACCCATTTTGAATTACTAAAAGAGTGGTACCTAATAGATGTGATTTAATAATTTACATTGATTTAATATTGTTAAATTATTAAAAATATAATTTCTAGCTGAATTTTAAGCAAATATTTAAAAATATATTAATAATCGCAAACCTTTTGGGCATTGGTGTGAATTATAGAAACGATAAAAATAAACTTTATTATAATTAAGATGCATGAAACTTTTAAATCAGAAAAGCTTTCGTCAGCCACGTATTCTTCAAGACGTATTGAAGACGTGGCAGAGGATTTTTTTCAAATTTTTTAGGTATTGATGTGAATTATAAACATTTGTGTCTAAAATTAGTTTTGATACGAAAGCAATTATAAACATAAAAGATATTATTTGAAGATATTATTTAAGCAACTTTCTTCTGAGATGATCTTATTTGTTCTCCGATTTTGTTATATGTGGTTGATGCCTTTCACGGGCTCTCATATTAAAAGGGTAGTATCTAATAAATGTGATTAAACAATATACATTGATTTAATATCGTTGAATTATTAAAATTATAAAAAATATTTATTTTGTACATCCTAAAATCAGTGAACTGTAAAATATATACCTTTTTGAAGCTTAATACTTAGATTTAAATAAAGCTAAGTATAAAGTTATATATGAAGCTTATATACTTTAACTTTAACATCACAATAATATTGTAATCTAAAAATAATTAAGAACTGATGGGTTATATGCTTACGATCCAATATTTGGATCCCGCGTACATGTTGGCCAAACATATTTAAAATTTCATTGAATTTAAGTAATTAATTATAATAATTGATTATTTGGCATATTAATAATTAATACGTAAATTATTAATGAATATTTTTTGTTAACTTAAAGACATTCATTAGATGCCATTAAATATTCTCTTAATATTTAATTAATATAATTAATAGTTTTATAATATTATAATAGACATCTAATAGATGTCTATTCGTTGATCACAAGATGGTAAAAATCCAGATTTGTACAGTAAAGTGTGGCTAACCGTCA
Organism: Pomphorhynchus laevis; assembly: GCA_012934845.2. NCBI lineage: Eukaryota > Metazoa > Acanthocephala > Palaeacanthocephala > Echinorhynchida > Pomphorhynchidae > Pomphorhynchus > Pomphorhynchus laevis. Next base: position 108,884 of record WNNJ02003807.1, read on the forward strand.
GGCATTCTAAAAAAAACTCATCTTTTTCATTCAAATGAGTTGAGTACCATCTATATCGAAATGCTATACCATCGCTAAACTCATTATTTATGAGGTTGAATCCATAATGATCAAATGGCAGTGGAATAAGCCACAAATATGCCCTTTTTCCGATGCATGTGCTATAATCGTGTAAATAATGATTTTAATTGTTCTCAGTTTAGAACTATTAGATCCCATTCATATTTTTTTACAGATTTTATAGACTTTTCCGATGTCACCCAGTTTGAATGGCAGTAAGCGTAAAATTTTATATTTTTCTTTGATGGTCGATTGAGTAGTTGCATCTTAGAAATCTTGTTTACGAAATCTTATATTTTATATTTTCTTCGCATTTCGGAAAAATCCTTAGCTACAATTGACATATCCATTTGTAACAAATTGTTTAAACGGAATGTGATGCTTTTATTATTTAAACGGATATTTAAATTATTTTACACTGATGATAATAGTAGTTAGCTTTCGAAAATTTAATTAAAATAGAAATTATATTCACTCTATCCTTTGATCAGTTACCCAATGTTTTATTTGATGATTTCCTAGTAAGTTACCGCTAACCATATCCATACGATATTAACAATAAAGCAACATTTATTCACATTCGAGATTAACTGTTGTCTCTAAACATCCGTTTCTCACAATAAATGTCACCACATGTGGATCCTCAAAATTTCAATCATGATGTAAAAAAGTCCCCGCGAGATTGCGATTTATCGGTTTAACGAACTATCGGGTATACTCTGATGCATATTACAAGGCAATAAGTCGTTACAAGTGATTCAAAGCGTATACTCGTCATACAAATACATAGACATTGAGATTTGGTCAAACAAGATTCTCTTCCATTCTTCCAGATGACCTTTATTCTGATACATTGTATGTTATTCATGTTTGTATCAATTAAAAAAGTGGTGTTGAAATTTCTTTCATAAATAATAATTTATGAATAATAAATTATTATTTAATTATTTAATTCATAAATAATTGCTGACGCTAGTTAAAGAATCAATAGAAATATTTTCATTTGTTTAATAACAAATATTTATTAGAATTGTAATTTATCGTTTTATCGTTTATTTATTCTTTATTGTTTTGTTTTTAATCAATTTAATTGCAATGTAACTACTGCTATTAAATATTGTTGCAGTTATTGCATTAAAAATATAATTATTGCATTATAATATGATTCTGCATTGTTATAATGTAGCATAATATAATGTATTACATTATATGTAAAGCTAAATAACTTTGTTTTGTTTACTAATAGCAAAATTAATTTTTAAATAAAAAATTGATTTAATTTGTTAATTAATTAAATTAATGTTAATTCGAATTAAGGTTATATGCCCTCTGAATTGGGTGATGTAAATAGATTTCGGAAGCTGATCTTCATACTATCTTCATCATTAATCATCATGCTGAATTGTCAACAACCTCCTAATAAGTTTAAGTTTATAAATGATACATTTACCGCAAGAGTAAGTGAATTCAGTAAACCTGGTCATCTTATCCTAACAATAAAGGCGACTGGAGCTGACAACATTAGCTACGCTTTACATTCGTCAACGCTACCCGCAAAATTTGTAGAAAATCAACTTCAAAATAATGAACATTCTACCATGATGTTTCTTCTCAATCCAACGACAGGGCAACTTACCCTACAAGGAGAACTAGATGCAGAGAAACAAAATGAGTACAGACTAGTCGTAAGGGCTTCAAGCTCACCTAAAGGAAGTGCGTCAATAGCATTTGCAACTATTACTATCTACGTACATGATGAAAATGATTGTAGGCCAAAGCTACATATTATGAACGCATCAACTGGGTTGGAAACCGATGACTTTTATATTTTTGAAAATACCTTTGACATACAACGACCAATAGCTTTGATTACAACTTCAGATCGTGATTCGGGTCGCAATGGAGATATAATCCTGTTCTGCAATTTTACTAGTCATTTTGTAATATCATTGTTACATAGATCACCCGATTTATCCACATATTCATTGACAACCAAAAAAGCTTTTGATTTTGAAAATGAGCCGCTGGTTTGGCTTAAGTTCAAGGCAATAGATAGAGGATATCCGAGTCCTCTACATTCTAGTAAAGTAATATTATTACATATCCAAAATATTAATGACAACCCTCCGAAATTTCAGGAGCAAGTTAAATTACTACATTTCACAGTCACTGAAAATAATGCAAAAAATCAATATATCGCAACAATCAAAGCTATTGATGCTGATCGTGACGTATTGCAATTTAAGCTATCTGCTGACCAGCATTCTGATACATTCGCTATTGAACCGGAAACTGGAGATCTCAGTGTCCGTCAAGTTTTAGACCGAGAATCAGTAGATCGATACAGCTTCAAGGTAATTGTATCTGATCCTGGGTATCTCTCAGACATAATTGATATCACCATTACAGTAGAAGACGAGAACGATAACGGTCCAACGTGGCTTGTAAATCAGTTCAATTTTTCAATTGGTTTAAAATCACAGTACGGTTCTATAATTGGTAACGTGGCCGCTTATGACTTGGACAATGATATCAATTCGAAATGTGTTTATGAAATATTGAACTCACAACCTTGCCTGACTATAACTAAGACAACTGGACTCTTGGTCTTGTCGTGCTCAGAATCAAGTTTGACATTTAGAATGCTAATGAATGTCACATTCATTACCGTTATTGCGACTAATGTAGAATTCCCTTATTTTAACAATACCGTCCCGGTATTTATCAAATTTATAGACGAATATATATCGCATCCGATTTTGCTCGATTTGACAAATCAGCGATCTGTTGGATTTACATGTGCGAGCACTCTTGACGATAAAGCCGACGATTGTATGATTATGTTACACGATTCACATTGTTGGGATAAATGCACATACACAATATTTACTCAAAAGCAGATGTCAATAATAAGTAATAATCAGTTGCTTGTTAATAGGAACAGGTTATTTGGCGGTGAATCAATTGAATTGATACAGCATCTCGGAGCCCTAAGTTCTGCCTCCGATAATTCAAGCAATACCAGATCTATTAATTTGTATCTCTATAGGCAAAACCAAACAAACGCAATTTACGGATACATTAATGATATACCGAAGCTATTTACATTCGTTATTATACCAATTATAGGATTCCCTGTATTCACCATTGCAATACTATATATTTGTATTTATAAATGTACAAATTGGAAAGAGACAAAGGTAAGGTGTTCGTTTTCATGATATTGTGTGCAATTTTATATAATAATATTTTATAAATTGATTGTTCACTCATTTTAAATTACATTTAATTGTGGCGAAAGTGAAATTATTATTTACAAATTGTTAGATTATAAATAATAAAAGCATCATTCAAATGATGATTATCAAAAATTAATTATTAGTAACGAATTGGATGAGCGTAAGAATGTTTACAACATCAAATTTAAACGAGTTACAGTAAAATATTAAACTAGGTTTAGATTCAAGCAAGGTTTAGGCAATACATACATAAGGTATGTTTTGTAAGGTATACCATTCATAAGGTCTTGTTATATAAATGGCCCTGTACAATATGATTGACAGATAAAATGAGAAACAAATTGTTAGATTATAAATAATAAAAGCATCATTCAAATGATGATTATCAAAAATTAATTATTAGTAATAATTCAACGAATGATGACAATTTACATTTTTACTCTATGCATATTCAAAATTATAATTAAATATATTTAATAATAAAAATTATTAAATATATAATGTTTAATGCGTCAACTCGAATATAAGTAACTATATGAGCAATTTGGTTTCGTTGGAGATGATTTGTTGTAAGTTTCACAAAACATAAACCAGCTTACATGGTTTATGTATCATGGTTTTCGTCATATCTATCAAACCGTACATTTCGCGTCTATTCTAATTCTTCTCTCTCCCATCCTTCATCCATCCCGACCGCTGTTCTGAGCGGTCGGGATGGAGTTCGGCTTCCATTTCGACAACCGACTTTCACTTAAACCTTTCATTAGAGATAAAGTACGCTCATCTACCTTGATTCTCCATAACCTCCGTTAAATTCGTAGCTTGATCGATTCGTAGAATCGATCAAGTAGCTTGATCGATTCGTGAAATTCCTAGCTTGATCGTAGCTTGATCGTAACTTATCTCTTCTTGTATGACTCTCATATCTTCTCCTCTTTTTCTCAAGACTTAATTACTGTCTTAGTCTATTTGCTAACTCACCTAAATCCACTCTTCTTCCCCTACAGCGCATTGTCAACGCAGCCGTCTGAATTCTCCTTCGTTTCGTCGTTTTAATCATACATCCCATCAGCTGCTTTTCTTTTGTTGAATCATCTGCTCATTCATATACGTCAATCAACCTCCCTGTCGTGCTTCAAACGTTAAATCCGATCCCATTTAAATAATTTAACTAATTTATTTTCTTGACGTTTGATGTTTTTTTTGTTGTTAGTTGACTTGTAAGCGTGCAGCTGGCACACATTTTCAACGCTAAATAAATTATTAAATTTTTTTTATAAAAATAATAATAAAGACAGTTATTATTACATCCTAATAGAATACTTTAAAAGTTAATTAAATTTTTGTTGGCGAAATTTATAGTTGCTAAAATTTCACCAAATAAAGGAGTTATGATTTTTTAAGTTTTTCTCATAAAATGTAATCGCTTTTAGAAGTTTATATATTATGTCTTCCGTTTTTATCAATTTAATTATACGCAGTTTGGTATAAGTGAATTGCGTCATTTTTGTTTTATTTGAAGAATATTTCGTTTGTTTTAAAAGGAAGTTTGAGTATTGAATTTTCTCCTCTGATTTCTTTTAAACGGGACATAATGCAACACATATTTGAAAAATATATTATTTAATATAATAATATAATAATATATTATTATATTGTTTATATTATTATATCGTTTGTCCTATATATTTTTATATACGACAAACATGGCAAGTTTTGCTGAACGTATTTACTAGCATAAATATAATGTTAAAAAGGAACAGGATCTGGCACTGTAACCATTCCTTAAACAATAATCATATCATATCTTTCCAGAATAGTTTAATAATTTCCGTGGAAAACGAAGAATTTTAGAACGAAGAATACAGAAAGCATATTTTATGAATAAAATTAAAAATATATTAATGCGTAATAATAAATCGGATATTGATGTTATAAGTAATATTTTATAATTATAAATGTTTTGTAAAATTTGATATTTTATGTAATGCAATTAAGTTTTAATTTTTTTGTTTATTTTAATTTTTTATGTTGTTTATTTTAATTTAAATTTTATTGTGATTTAAATTTTATTTAGTTTTATTTTGTACTAGTAAATTTTCAATTTAATCTTTTGTTTTAACAAAAAGACATCTAGTTGCTTGGTATACGGTGCTGTAGTAAACATCACTGTCCATGTGCTGTGGTCTACTGTGCTGGAAAGGATTCTGAACACTTTGATTCGCTGCATCGTGAACTAACTTTATATTTTGATCAAGTTGTTTATTTTTCATAATTTTGTCTTGATGATAGCAGTTAGCTATCGAAAATTTGAGCTTTAATAAAAATAATAATTTCACTTTCTCCACAATTCAATGTAATAATTCTATTATATGAAAATCAAAATTGCCATATAATTTTGATATAAAATATTAAATATATTTAATAATTTTCATTATTAAATATATTTAATTATAATTTTGAATATGCATAGAGTAAAAATGTAAATTGTCATCATTCGTTGAATTATTACTAATAATTAATTTTTGATAATCGTCATTTGAATGATGCTTTTATTATTTATAATCTAACAATTTGTTTCTCATTTTATCTGTCAATCATATTGTACAGGGCCATTTATATAACAAGACCTTATGAATGGTATACCTTACAAAACATACCTTATGTATGTATTGCCTAAACCTTGTTTGAATCTAAACCTAGTTTAATATTTTACTGTAACTCGTTTAAATTGGATGTTGTAAACATTCTTACGCTCATCCAATTCGTTTGTGTAATAAAAAAATAATTTTTTATATGAAATCCTACATCAAATAATATTCGATTTGTAATAACTGATGTATCAAAATAAACAAAAGTTCAAATTTTTTAGAATCTATAATTACACATTCACTTTATAAGTTATCACAAATATTTCTACACTTAGACACTAATTACTAACTAATAATATTTACTGACGCTAAATTATAGTTTCGTTATTTTACAAAGAACAAACATTCGAATAAAATAGGTTTTGAATAAAAAAAAATTGTAAAACGCAAACTTAATAATTTAAGCATAATGCATTATACTTTGCAAAATGCATTTTAAACACATAAGTATTTGCATATTCACAATTTTAAACGTAAAACGTATGTGTAGTAAATACACACATTTCGTTTATTTGATTTACTATGCATTGGCTTCTGCTATAATGAATGTAGGTAATGTTATGGTATTTCGTTAAACTAATAATGCATTGATATCGGGTGTTAAACTAATAATTAATTATGGAATTTTAACGATTCAATTGGAAAGCATTAGAATCACATTTATTCTTAAAGTTACATAACTTTATTATAATATTTAAATGTTATGTAATATTTGATATTATTATATTATCATATTATATTAATATTATCATATTATTATATATTTATTAATAATATTTAAATATGAAAAATAATAAATTGTTAATAATAAATAAACAATAATTACGACTGTATCTTAATTAAATAGCATCCCTAAATAAAATACTGTGCGTTATGGTTAAATACCTTATTATCTGACTACATGTGTTTGTGTGTGAAGATACTACTATTAATGCGCATTCTTGAAACCCATACATAGAGTTTCGAATGCACAAGGCCTCAAGTCCAGAGGGATCTGAGCCTCTGACTACACCAGCGAGCCGCCTTCTGCCTAAACAATTCAGGGTCTCACACCCCTTAAGAGTCCATTCGAGCCGGACTATGGTCGGTAAACGCGAGATGAGGAGCTTAAGAAACCTTAGTCTTTGCTCTTAGGGACGTTTTCTCAAAAAGAAGACTATTACTGTTATAACCCAAGTACCCCAGAGGCGCACTTGATGTTCCCATTTAATGGTATATGCTGGGCCCGTTTCAGAGCCCACCTATCTCTCTTCAGGATGCGTTTAAGTCTATCCCTGTCAGCTTTCTCCGACCAATTCACCGTAACGATGAACCGCAGATATTTTATTCGAATCGTGAAGATGGGGAGTGGTTGATGCCGCAAAATGGAGAGAAGTGTAGAGAGTGCTTATCTCTTAAGTTTCTTTTTGGTGGCAGGGGCGCTATGCATGACTACCACCTGCGATTTGTTGGAGTTTAAAATAAGATTAGATGAGAGTAACTGATCTTTGAATCTTTAAAAGAAACGACTGATATTCGACACTACATCTTTGCACCTGCGTCAAGAAAACATGGCTGTGGTATCATCAATATATACCACAAGATGTTGATCATGTTTAAATGCCTTGAATATAACAATGGAGGCAGCAAGATATAACAGGATAAAGTGAGGATTCTTGAGGCACACCCGTGATAGGGTAGAACTAAGCGTATCAGGGTCTTCTTCATAGAAGAACCGCGTGGTGTACAGCAATATCTTTACCTTGTTAACAATTCTCGCAGGCAACCCGACGGACCTGAGAGAGGAGATATCGAAGTGAATAAAGATGCGATTAAATACAGCAGAAAAATCAAGAAAAACTGCCTTAGCAAGTTAATGACTTTTATCTCGACAAAACTGTTGCACTTCACCAATTGCTGAATGGGTCGAGCGATCTTTAACAAACCCATGGAAATTCGGGAGAAAATGTGTTAAATTACGCCTACTTAAGTGGACGCGGATTCTACGCCCAAGCGCTTTTTCGTAGATGGAGGTTAGGGAATTTTGGATCGAAATGGGCCACAGGTCTTTGGACATGAAACCGATTTTACAGGAAGTCGAAAGTATCGCGGTAGCTTGCGAAGAGAGGTATAATTAAATCGGGTTAGACTCGCATTATTTACAACAGGGAAGAATTGGATAGCAGCCTGTAAGCAGGCCACTATGATTGGATAAAAGTGGAACCTCCTTCTAAGCAATGTATCTTCTTCTAACCGCCAACGACGCAGGTCGTGCGAAATGGTAAGTTGTTGGCGCGACTGCTAAGTACAGATAAGTTTTAACAACCACATCCTATGAAGCAGTAGTATGTCGAGGAGTGAATTAGTTGCATAGCAATGATAGGTGGGAGATGGTGGTTTAATGTGTAATCAAGTCTTCCATCTTTTTGGAGTAAGCTTGGTTTTTCGAATCGATCAAACGAATAAGTCCAGGTCGGACAGCTTTCTGCTAGCTTCAGTGATGTTGGATTTGTTTACATCTACGAAGTTGGAAGTGGTGTTAATTATGGGAGTGCAGTGTCTCTTCATATAGTATTTGTTGAGGTGGGATTTACAACCCCATGCTGGATGGTCGCTCTGACAATTCGAGCAGTGTGGGGGGGTGTTGTACTTCCCTTTCATGTGTTGTGAATCTGTTGACTCACAGACCCCACATGACTGAGGGGTGTGGCAACCAGATCCACAGTGTCGCTACTTGTGCCAACCATTACAATGGAGGTAGGTCAGGTCATCTGTGCTTACAAGTGAAAATTTGAGGTTGTGGCCCAGAAACGGATTACAACCCGATCTTGAGATACACTCTGTGTTATCCACCGAGGTGGAGCATAATGCAATCGGTAGGGGAGAACCATTTTTTCCATTTAAAAAACAAATGTTGGTTATCTGATAAATCATTTCTAGAGTTTAAAAGTCGTCTGTGTCAAGGTCAGGGGGAATATTTGTTATTTTGACTGACGCTTGAATAGGTTTAAAAATAATTAAACCAAACTGGGAGAGATTATTATTGAAGTACTTTATGTACTCAGAAGCGATGCCTGAAGAGGTAAACGATACTCTTACCTCGGCTTCATAATACTTAATTGAGTTGAATAAAACTCTATTCTTGTATATATCGGTAAAGCTTCGAAACAGACAGTTAAATATTTTTTGTTTCTCCATGAGTGACGAAAATTTGATCGTAATTAAGTTATGAAGTTTCTTCACTTGAGGAAGTCGCTTCTGTTCAGTTTGTGAGTTAGAAAATAAAACAGTACTTACCTCACTTCCTTGAGTGGCATAAATACTTGGTTGTGACGAAGAATTCGTTGAGAAGTTATTGAATGACCTTGAAATGTTTTTGCTTTCTTTTGATAAATATATGACAAGGAAAGGAGTTTAAAACGATAATGTACTTATCACGTGAGGGGAATCGTTTCCGTTGATATTAAGAATCTGTAGGATTGACTGGTGTAGGCTTCAATATTCTGGTTGCAGACGAAGGAAGAGTACGAGTTGTATAGAAAAAATGAACGAGTATATTGGCCAAATAATATCGAAGCCTTCATTGAAGTCTTCTTGTTTTCTTTGAAAGTCAAAATTCTTGTGTTGACTGTTGTAATTTAAATACAATTTGTAAGTAGTTATACTTAAAGCTACAGAATATGTGTTTACGACATGTCATATCGACTAGCCGAGTTAAGGTGGTTACAAAAAACGTATGAAATTAGGTCGACAGTTATCAACAAAACTAAGCTGAAATAATTTTGAAAGCATTAAGTGTAAACCTTGCCGTCGTCCAAGAACAAAATATTGTGAATAGATAAATACGGCAATATTTATCTAAAGTTCATTCACGCAATTAAAATACAAGGTATTAAAATCAACAAACTGCTTATCAACAGGATGTGTTGAGGAGTGTTCGTTGTGCTCAGCTCAGCACATTGTCGAGTCAGGTATTGTGTTAAACCAACAACTAAATAACCATTCAAACGACAGAGATAATTGTGACAACGTGACTCAGTTGTAGCTCACTGACCACTATGTAAAGGCTACGATATAAATAAAGATACGGTTTTGAGCATGAATTCTGAAATAACGAATATATTTGTAAATTTAGATTTTGAGTCATTTTTTTGTAATTTGTACAAATAATTGTGTTAAATCTGTTGATTGAGTTGAATAAAAATCTAAAAAAATTTTGGTATTGATTTCAATGTATATGTTTCAGTAACATTTATTTTCAGTAAAATTTATAATATAATATAAAATTTAAATTGCAAATTGCAGCATTAAATTTTAATGCTGCAATTTTTATGCCGATATTTTGATATGTTTTTAACATTCATTCGTTTTAGTGGATGCGTTTCTAATAAATTCAACCATAGATTTTGCTTCTGTTTATTTACTTAATCATTAAGGATTGCCCAGATTCTACAAAAACCGATTGTAAAAGGTCAAGCGTATTATGTAGATCATCTTCCATGTCTAGCTTGAGTGAGTAAATTTTATAGAATGTTGCCGTAACGTTTTCTTCCCATTTTGTAATTCAATAAAACGAAAGATTTGCTAATGAAATTGTCATTTTAGCTAATTCAACGCTCAATTTGTAAATTGTCAACTAGAATTATTCAAAGTATTAAAATATTAAAACTCGTTGATGATATTTTCGTTTCAGATAATCGAAAATTTCAATTGTGGTACAAATTTATCTAATATAATTAATCTGTATAATTAATTATCTTGGCAATTATCTTGGCTATAATGTATTAATTATTAATTACTTTTCATTATATAACGATGTCTATTGTAATGAGGAATTAAATCGCCTCCGAGGATTAGACAATTTCCAGTACAGTTTGTACTTTTAGATTCGAAATCTAAATTGCAATTACTAAATTAAATTTATTACAGTATTATGATATTATGATAACATTATATTACTATATTAATATGGATTAATATATGAAGTTATTGAGTGACCTTGAAATGCTTTTGTTTTTTTTGATAAATATATGACAAGGAAAGGAGTTTAAAACGAGTTAAAATAAGTCTTGGTTATTAAAACTCTTACAATCAGATAAATATTACAAAACATTTTAACGAGAAATATTCTCGATGAGTAACTAACAAACATAACAAACATCTTACAATCCTTCGAATCTTTTAATCCATTAATAACAAAGAATCACTGTGCTCAGTATCAACGCTCTGAAATCGACGCTACATGCCTAGAGGAGTACCTTCTTCGCTATCAAAATGCTGCAACTGCAACACGAGTGCAGCCAAATGTATTCGCTGTAAATGTGCGCGCAATTCGAAACCTTGCACAACGTGCTCTGCTCCTAACTGCTCCAGGAAAAACCCGGTGCTGTCCACACACGCGTCTACCAATGTCCAACTTACATCGCACTTACTTGCTACACCTGAAACTCAAAACGTTGGAACAAAAAGTCCGCGGAACATTCTTCAGACAGAATTTGAGCCTATAACTGCAACCATCTCGCAACTCCAATCTTCATCAGATACTCTCTCGGTGGAGTCGATATTGCATGAAGTTATTCTATGAAAACCAAACCTGTTTAGACTACCAAGATGCATCGGATCTAAGCGATTTATCTCAGAGCTTGCACGGATATATGAATTAGCATCCACAAACGATTGCTCGCTTTCACTCGCGGTTGTCATCAGTCAGTTAATCCTCCAGCGCCATGCTAAAGCGAACCCTAAGCAACTAAAACAAATTCTCGATCGCAGACTTAATTGTTGGACAAGCGGAGATATGCAAACGCTGCTCAACGAAGCTCGTTTTCTCCAGTCTCAGTCTTCCCACAAGCTATATGATCCTCTAAATAATGATATTCTGAAAACTGTTCAGAAGCTTGTTCTTGGTGGGAAGATGACAGCTGCTGTCAAATTACTTGAATCAAATGATGGTAGAGGGCATCCTCTTCGAATAGACGAAATAATAGACGGCCAAACAGTGAAACAAATTCTTATTGATAAGCATTCGATGGCTTCAGCAAAATCTGATGACGCCATTCTGCGCAGGCCTATCGATGACATTCCTGAGTTTCACCCAGTTGCATTTGATTCTATTGACTTTGAACTGATCGTTGCCAACTCTAAGAAAGTAAAGGGAGGAGCGGGCCCGTCCGGATTAGATGCAAGAGCATGGCATCGAATGTTGGTTAACTTTGGGGCATAATCGAAACGTCTAGCTGAATCACTTGCATCTTTCGCTCGACAATTAGCATTAAATCCAATCTCACAGGAGTCGATGACAGCCTTCACCGCTAGTCGCCTTATTCCTCTTAGCAAAAATCCCGGCGTACGTCCTATAGGAATAGGAGATGGTTCTAGACGCATTATATCTAAATCAATATTGAAAATAATATCACCCCAACTGCAAACAATATGCGGGAACGTCCAATTCTGCGCCTCGCAGCGTGCTGGCACCGAATGTGTTATTCACGGTATTCGTGACTCGTTGAAGAGAAATCCTACATTCGTGCTACTCACAATAGATGCTGACAACGCATTCAACAGAGTGAATAGAATGACCGCTCTCTCAAACATGCCAAATATCTGTCCAGCATTGAACACAGTCCTTTCTAACCTATACAGAAAGCCGACACTGCTAACAATTGACAGCGAATTCTTACTATCTGCTAAAGGATTTACACATGGCGAGGTCTTTTCGATGGCAGCATTTGCCTCTGCAACACTTCCGTTACTACTCCGTATTAAAAGAACTTGCCCAAACATAAAACAGTTATGGTACGCAGACGACGGCAACCTCATAGGTTCTCCACAAGATGTCATTGAAGCATTTAAGTTGCTTTAATCCTTCGGCCCCTCATATGGCGTACACTTAAATCCGGGAAAATGCAAGGTATATTCCAACGGGAACGACATCTTGACTTTCCAATCGTTACTTGATAACGCTGAAGTCTCCATCGTTGAGGATGGCCTACCCGTTCTTAGAGTACCAATCGGATCAGCCGAATACATGGAGACGTTTATACGATCATCAGTTTCCTCCCTTTGCACATCAGTGTCACAGTTGAAGAAAGTAGGAGAGTTAGACACTCAGGTTGCATACGTGTGCTTAATTAAGTCTATTCAGCATAAATGGACACATACTCAACGATGCTAAGAGTGCCCCTCTGCGTGGTTCGCCCCTCTGACACTGAAACTAAAGTCTACAATATCACATATTTTTGACATTGATATTTCTCAAGACGATATCTTATGGCGCACATGCCAGTTGAGTTTTCGCAACGGCGGTTTATGCATTAGAGATCCGTCCACGTTACCAAGCAACGAATATCGATCATCGACCTCAGTGTGTGAGCCAAGCATACAAGGATATATTGGCTCGGTACTTAATTCTATGCAGGAGACAATTATTAAAAATCTACGGGCAGCAAAAGCCTCTAGTGAAAAGCTTGACCAAGAAGATATTTTGAGCAATGCGAGTGGAATTCTGTGTACCGCAATTGAGCATGCTTCAACAACAGGGGCTTCGTCATGGCTATCCGGATATCCTACATTCGATCGAGCAACTCGATTAAGTAACATCGAGTTTTGTGATTCTATTTCTTCTAGATACGGAATTACGCCTAAATCCGCACCAACTCAATGTAAATGTAGGCAGATTAATACAGTTGCCCATGCTCTCTCATGCCCATTCGGTGGTCTTCCGTCGATGCGACACGATGCCGTGCGCGATTTTATTGCCTATCAGCTAACAGAAACATCGTATAACGTACAAGTCGAGCCGCTGCTTACACCAGTCCCGCCAAACTTTGACTTTAGAAACGGCTCAACGACAAAAGACCGTGATGCTAGGCTCGACATTGCATGCTCAGGGTTGTTATGGTGATAGGAGTGAGCGAACTTTCTTCGACATTTGCGTGTTTAACGCTTTCGCTCAGTCCAACTCCTCCAAGACACCAGAGTCCTGCTATAAGTACCACCAACAGCGAAAGCGCAGTAAATATCTCGAAAGAATAACAGAGTTCGAGCGGGGGTCTCTTGTACCCGCCGTCTTCTCATTCTCAGGTGGAAGCGGTGACAATGCCACACAACTTTTAAGACGGATCGCATCTAAATTGGCAAATAAGCGAGCAAGCAGATACCCCGACGAGCTTACAAAGCTTAGAACGCGTCTAGGCCTATTACTTGCAAAAATGACATCGCGATGCATCAGAGGAACGCGATCTGCAATCGGACGTCCAGAATTTTGAACCCAAACTGAACTGAATTCTCATTTACGGGCCCATTTGCGGGTAACCCAAAGATTGTAAAATAATAATAATGATAAATAAAAAAAATAAAAAATATTAATATGGATAATAAATTATATTATTACATATTATATTATTATATTATAATGTGTAATTTTATAATACGTAATATTATAATATTCGGTCATTGACGCTGAATATCCGGTCGGTGAGGATTATATATTAATATTGATGTTCAATTTTTGTAAAACTTCATAATTATTGATTTATATATTCCAGTAAATTAGGTATTTTATAACGTTTTCTAAATTAAGTGAATTTATATTTATGCAGTTATGGTTTAAAATGTTCAATCTAACAAAATGTTTTGTAAAATTAAACATTTTTTGAATTTCTATTAAAAAATTTTGGAATCAGCAAAATTTTCTTTTTAAAATTTTATAAACTAAAATCGAACGTTTTGAGCGCCCTGCTCTTCTTCAGTGTCTTTGATATAAATAGTGTTATCAAATACAGCTATTTGATATAACCAGTTACATAATTTATTTCGAAATAAACTTTATATATATTTATATATAAATAAACTATATATAATATATATGTAATTAAAATATATAAGCGATTAAAATAATCATTAAAATAATCGATTATATTAATCGCTTATAAATAAACGGAAAATATTTGATAAATACAACACAAATCGATAAAGACACTATTATCAACCTCCAAAAGGCGTGATTTAAAATTATTAATAACATAATAACCATATAATAATCATATAACCATATAATATTGACCATAATTATTGTGATCAATAGATATTAGAATCGGTACTGGTGATCCTTTGATGGATTCTTTCATTTATTTGTTAATATTGCTAGATCGCACAAAGTTATTTTGCCATCGAAGCTATATTATTCCCTCATTACTTTCAACTCCATGTATTTTTAATGAATTTGTCGTATTACGGCAAAGAATTTGCAATCTGTATTTGCATGCTAAAGTGAAATTTTGAGAATAAAAAAAACGAGAAAACCGTTTTTAGAAAACCGAGAATCTGGTGTTGATTTTTAACAGTCATTTTCGTTTGTTCCGATTATTCTAACCATCATTTGTATTAAGATTCATATAATTCAATACGAAGGCATTCACTTGTCGTGTATCAAAATAAGCAACCGTTTTGGATTGGAGTGGACTCAGATGCCCGAGTGACATCCATTGCTATGAGCAGGCGAATTTTAGACGATAATGCTTTATTTGCAAATGAGCATGTAGAATCTTCTACCCCAAATGTTGCAGCTAAAAGCTTTTTCATCAGGGATAAGTTCTATCCAAATTTTGTATCTCGTGAATATGTAGTCTAAAACAATGGAGGGTTTTTCTAATCGATGCCTAAGTTATTTAAACAGAAAGCGTGTAGTGGTAGTGTTTAATTGATGAACACGAAAAATTTTACAGAATTTTGTACATTGATGTTTAGACGGTTTTAATGAAATAAACCTTTTTTACTAAGTTACATTCTAAAGTAAATTTAATAATGTAAATTACATTTACTTCAAAAAATTGTCTTTAAATTCATGCATTTGAGTAAAATGAGCATATATTTTGTTAAAACTAGATTTTTGATGAAACTGAAATTTGCGTTGTTTTCCAACTGTAATTCTTTCAAAATTTCTAATAATTTTTTAATATTATTAATTTTTTTTCAAAACTGTAAGCAAACAAAAGGCAATAAAATAATAAAACATAAGTTAGCAACGCTAATTTGCTAAATTCGATAAAAATGAATGATATATGTTATAATAACTATAACGCATATCTAACAAAAATTAAACCATCATGTAATTATCCATAAATATATGGATAACATTGAATTGATAGAAGCATTAAATATTTTGAATAATTATTATTTTAAAAGTGAGGACATCTATATTGAGACAAGTAAAATGAGTTCCAATTCAAGGTAACAGTAACCTAATTACAGCTGACTTATTTTTAAGTATTACACTATTTCAAATAAATTAGTGTAATTAATATTTCAAATATAAATCAAAATTATTTAAAAGTAGGGACATCTATATTTAGACAAGTAAAAGGTGTTCCAATGAGAGGTAATAGTAGCCCAATTATAGCTTACTTGTTTTTAAGCTTTATAGAATATGAATTTGTTCATAACTGTGTAAAAAATAAATCTAAATTATATAAAGATACGAAATATATAGTTGGATGTATTGATGATATATGTATTTAATTCTAATAATTTTTATTTAAAAGGCGAACAAATTTATCCAGGCAGCCTTATTCTTAATAAAACTAATACTAATGGTAAAGAAGGTATATATGAACATTAAATTAAAATAAAACATATTTACTTTTAAAAATGTCATATTTAAATTTCAAAAATATATTTTTGAATGAGCATTCATGCATTCTATATAATATATGTTATAATAATTATAACGCATATGTAACAAAAATTTAACCATCAAGTACACATAAATATATGGATAAAATTGAATTATTAGAATCCTTAAATATTTTAATAAATCAAAATTATTTAAAGGTAGGAACATCTATATTTAGACAAGTAAAAGGTGTTCCAATGGGTGGTAATAGTAGCCCAATTATAGCTGACTTGTTTTTAAGCTTCATAGAATATGAATTTGTTCATAACTGTTAAAAAAATAAATCTAAATTATATAAATATATGAAATATGTTTCGATACATTGATGATATATGTGTATTTAACTATAATAATTTTTATTCAATAAGCGAATGAATTTATCTAGAATAAATTAATAATTAATAAATTTATCCAAATTTATTAATTATGAATTAATTCAATTCATAAAATTGAATTAATATAATCCTTTAATATTTTGATAAATCAAAATATTTAAAACCACTTTCTGTTTATAAAAATAAAATACTTAAAGTAATTAAATCTTATTTTAAAAAATATTGTAAGGTAATCGAAATTAATACTGGTATAAAACACTATTTCAGTATTAATTCTACAAAAGAATTTTTAGAACAGACAAAAGGAATAATTTTTCAAAATATAAATACATACGATTTTAATACGCTTTATACAAACCTAGATTTAGTAGATATTAAAGAAGCGTTAGTAAAATTAATTAACCTTATATTCGGAAAAAGATATACATATATATGTTATAATAATTATAACGCCTATCTAACAAAAATTAAACCATCAAGTAAATATAAATATATGGATAAAATTGAATTAATAGAATCCTTAAATATTTTGATAAATCAAAATTATTTAAAAGTAGGACATCTATATTTAGACAAGTAAAAGGTGTTTCAATGGGAGGTAATAGTAGCCCAGTTTTAGCTGACTTATTTTTAAACTTTATGGAATATGAATTTGTTCATAACTGTTTAATAATAAAGATATGCAATATATCTCAAAATTTTTGAGATAAAAAGTCTTATTGAATTTACTTAGCACTAGCCAACAACAATATATAGTTTATAGTCTTGATTAAATTTGTTGTAAGCAAATATCGAACTAGTTTACAACGTAAATTT